>CANUEP010145132.1:0-24295 GCA_947857235.1 Jatropha podagrica | reverse complement strand
TACCGAACTACGTTGACTTTGATCTTCCATTCAAACGGAAGTACGTAGGCACGTTTGGGATCTAACCCCGAGCGACAAGTCAAAATAGTCAAATTCAATCATTCACCCTGCAAAGCATTCATCCATAGGTTAGTTAATCAGCATGACATAGTCTCGGGATCCATCTCGGGTTTGCATACCATGCCTTAACCATTGGGTAATTAACCTAGTAATTAGGTTAATTAAAATCGGAGTCACTTAGGGTTTTCCTAGTTTATCCTTAAATAATTAAACCAGGTGGCGACTCTCACACATCACGTGCATTTCTATCCTTTTGCATACGCATTACATTATGGTATGCTTTTCCGAGGGGGGTAGGGGTCCACATCTGTCAGTTTTAATTTTTGTTACTCATTATCTATTTTATGATTATTTATCACTTATTGGACTAATATTTGAATTTTAGTGATTTTTATTTAATGTATGCATAAATCATTTTTTATGAATATTTGTATGTGATTTAATTGTTAATGTTGCATGGTTAATATTCTGAGTTTAGTGTAATTTATTTGAATATGGTTGGTGAATTTATTATTTATTGGGTTTGTAATAATATTTATGTAATTTGATTGAGAATTCAAATGAATTCTTATTTTAATTGATTTGTAATAGATTAGTCATAATTTTATTTGATTTGAAATAATTTTCGGATGATGATTTGTATTAATTAAATAAGAATTGGGAAAATGTAAGGGATTTATGGGTAGAATGTCTTAAATAGGAAAGGTTGTAATTCTTTTCTCCTTCCCCCTTTCTTTTATGGATGTTTAACTCTTTATGCTTGATGTATGATTTTAATTGTGATAATGTGCTTAAATGACACTATTTTCAAAATGGCATAAATGGTTTTTCATCTCAATTTAAATTAATACCGCAATTAATAAGTAATAAATATTCGGACAACTAGGAGGCCAGTTTTAGACAGAATAGAATAGGTGCCTAACACCTTTCCATCTCCGTACCCAACTCCCAAACTCATTCTAGTTAAAACCGGATTAATTAGTTTCAATGAATTAATCAATTCAAGAATTTTTCCTAGTTTAGTAAAGTAGGATGGCGACTCCAAATATTTTCCAAACCTTATCAAAGTAAGGAAACATTTTTTTGAGGATAAAAATGGGATTGGATAAAATAATTTTCGTGAATTAAAATGAACTAAACCCGTTTTAGTTCGGTTTACTCGAGTGACTCTTGAGAAAACCATGAGACGCTATGCGAAAGCCAAGTCATCCTCAGCTTGGCGACTCCCCTAGGGATTTTAGAGAGTTAACTCTAATAGTTGTCCAAGTATTTATATTTATTAATTGTGTTATTGATTTAATTGTGTTTAAATTTTATGCAAATATAAATGTCATTCATTCATTATTCTCTTCTCAATCCTTATTCTATCCTAATACTCTTCGGTGATATTAGGGGATGTGATCTTCTCTCTCTATTTAACTATTGAGATCCGCTACTAATATACACCACTCATAAATCAAGTACCTTTCGGTATATTAAAAGAGTTGGCATAATCCATTATTATTTTTTACTTTCGTAAATAGGAGAAAACAATCAATTCTCGCTTATGGAACCCAAGACTTATAAGCAGGCCAAAGCCCATGTAACTGAACATAGTAACTTCCCTTAGGAATAACCTAATAAATATTTGTTTGTTGCATCATAAGTAAATGGGAGTGATGTCGGGTCCAAAACCCCATGTTGGTTTATGGGACCAACCTTAATTTATATGTCCTAGGGATAGTTAAGGTTGAACCATGCACCGTGTGTGGAAGCTATAAAGATGGAGGTCATGCATTTCCTTACTCTTGTTCCCCTTTTGATTGCATGTATTTATTAAAGGTTATACTATGCTTATATGATTGTACTATGTCCACACATCATCTAACTAATTCATTGCATCACTTAGGTTTAGTTCACTATGGCTCGATTGAAATAATCGTACCCTCGAAAGGCGAACAACTATAGAAAAATGCTGAGATTAAGACAAGCCAAGAAAATTAGACCCAAAAGTGGTTATCAAGCAGAAGACAAAAATTTCGAGACAGGGGCGCCTTCAAGTCCAAATCCCTCAGGCCCATACCCCTTGGGTCCAAGCTCAATGCAGCAAGATCAAATGTCGGAGGTTCATTGGCTTTTACAAGAAATTTGGAATACCCAAGTTGAAGATTTGACCCTCTTCCATAGCATTGAGGAGCGCTTCTCTCGGATGCGTGAATATATCAATTGCCTTGTAGAAATCGGCTATTTTTCTTTAGAAGAAGTGAGAATGTATCAGAACTTTGTAATGTAAACTATTTCTGGGTTTTTAATTATAAAGTTTGATCATTTGCCAGTTCAAAAAAAAAATCCCAACTCATTCTTGAGGAAAAAGAAAGGGATTATAATAAACAATGAACGAAAGCTTGTCATATTCTTCAACAAATTTCTAAGAATGTTCACCAATTGGAGATTCGATTGAGTCAACTCGAGCCTTAGGAAACTATAACATTAGTTGCATTACACGATGTTTTGATTATATGATATTTTTGTGTGCCATTCCATTCACATACATTCATACATGCATCATATCATAGTTCTAATTTTAGCTTTTTGCAGATAAAATAGAGCCCAAAAGTAAGAAGCTGTTGAAGGTGGGCAATTGGTCAAGGGTAGTGGATCGATTAATCAGAGTTGAAGAGCCTTCAACCTCGCTCAGTGTATCTAAATCGGTGCCTGTGAAGTCTACAAGTCCTATTCCTGAAGTTAAATCCTCTTCAATGCAAGCAGATTTGCAAAATAGCATTACTAAAATAATGGCAGAAATTTTTTCACTAGCCGATATTGAAAAGCTATTCGAGCAAATGATGGCAGCTAGCCTAAAAAAAATTCTTAAGGTAGATAAGGGGAAAGGAAAAGCCATAATAGAAGAAGGAGAGGGGGCTGATGAAGAGTCCGCTAGGAAAGAACTTGCCAACGACATATGGCAAGACGAGGAATTTTTCAAGAAGATATTAGTAGAAAAGACCAATATTGAACCAGTGGTTTTAGAGAAAATGGAGAAACTGGATAGGAAGTAAGAGAGGCTGCACTTGTTCATGATGTCCAAGGGGATGGATCAATATGTGGATATGGAAAAAGAAGATGATGAAGAATTGGGGTAAAGGTAAGAGGTCACAGTTACATATAAAATTCCTAAGGTGGAAAAGTATGATGGCAGCGGCAATCTAAAGGTGCATCTAATGCAATATAAGTCAATCATGGAGCTTGCGGGACTTCCATCTAGAGAAATTCTAAAAATGTTCCCACTGTCTTTGACCGGATCTGCTTAAACATGGTACTATAATCTAGATAAGTTCAAACGGGATTGGAATGAGCTGACCAATATCTCTCTCAAAGAATACACCTATAATCTTTAGATAGGCATCAATTTGAGGGACTTAGAAGCTATCGTGTAGAAATAAGATGATGAGTCTTTCACTGATTACATGTCTAGATGGAGGGCCAAAGTCACGCAAATGAGAAATAGGCCCGATACAAAAGAACAGATAAAGATTTTTATTAAAGGAACTCTACCCGTGTTCCGTGAAAAGCTATACTACATGTTGTTGATAGAGTTTTCCCAAGTTTATGAGGTGGGAACGACCATAGAAGAGAAGATCAGGGAAGATAAGAAGTATGGGAACCCTTATGGGAATTTTACTAGATCTGGGTTTCAAGGGTCAGCCCAATCCAGTAAAGCTTCAAACACGGGCAAAAATACTACTGCTGCTGCTTTAGATTAAGAGCTACTAATGTGCCACCCAGATGATTCTCTAATTTTGGGACTCCTTTATCTCGAGTATTTGAGAAAGTGAAAGCGGCAAGACTGTTGAAACCATTGGTGTCGAAGCCTCTTCCTAATCCTCTACCAAGAAACTTTGGCCTTAATGCCTTTTGCCATTTTCACCAAATCAAAGGGCCATAAACTGATGACTGCTATCGATTAAGACATGAAATCCCGGACTTAATCAATATCAGTAAAATAACTGATCCGGAGAAGTCATGGCCCAACACACGAACTAATCCACTTCCAAACTTCAAAAGTGTGCCACCTTCGAAAAATCTGTACATGATTGATTCAGGGAAGACCCCGGAGGAGATATTATCAGAGATAAAAGAGGAAGAGGAGGAGATAAAAAAGAAGATGTTATTGGAATAGGTCCAGGTTATGGTGCTGGATGTATAGGACAGTGACGACAATTGGACGGTACAGAGCAAGCCAATCTGGATAGAGAGGAAAGATGAAGTGGTAGCAGAGTCCGTTACTCTAAACGTGTGGAGTAGTGAAGAGGAGGATGCAACAGAAGTAGTAAGTCACGCGACCTATAATGGTAGGGTTTATCAACTTGATCTAGTAAAGACTGCAGAGGAAAAAGGAAAGAAAAAGAAAGTTCTTCAATCATGCCAATGGGAGGTGCTGAAAATAATGCATTGGTTAAACAGATGAAAAGGACACAAGCAAGTGTAAGTTTGTGGGATTTGTCAATTTCATCAAAGGCGCATAGGGAGGCCTTGTTAAAGGCGATGGTGGAAGTCTCTGTTTTTCCATCCATATCAATTGTTAAATTTGTGGGATTGGTCCAACTTGATCCCTGATTGATAACTTTCTCTGATGATGAGCTTCCTCTTGAAGGAAGAAATCACATGAGAGCCTGTTCATTAAGGCTGAAGTGAGAGGGAGAGCCACCGGAAATGTGATGATTGGTAACGGTTCAACTTTAAATGTATGCCTGTTAAAGCTCCTTTCTAAATTCAAGCTGGATGTGGCCGATTTGGAAACTTCTGATGTTGTCATTAGAGCTTATGACGACTCTAGGAGACATGTGGAAGAGATTTTCAAAAAGTGGGTCCTATTGAAAAGGAAATCGAATTTATAGTGATTGACATTCCACTGACATTTGCCTTATTACTGGGACGTCCGTGGTACCATTCATTGGGAGGTGTACCTTCTACGTTGCATCAAAAGATAAAATTCCCATTCAATGAGAAAATTATCACTATACTTGTTGCCAATGAGAGAAGTGTAGCTATGCTAAATGTAGATAAGCAGGTGTTACTTCCATGGACTTGTTTCCAAATTGCTATTTTGGGCTCCGATATGGGGGATGCTGTATGCAACAACATGAAGAAAATGGACTTTGAGGAAGGAAAGGGGTTAGGAAAGGATCAGCAAGGGATCACTAAACCCCCTAAGATTCCTACTCAACTGAACCGTATGGGTCTTGGATATAGAGTTGGGAGCAGACCATCGAAGAAACTTGGCTGGCTAGACATGGATGGACATTTTATTCATTCGAGTGAGCATTCCTCTCCATGTTTGCCAATAGAGCCATTTGAGCATAAAGGAAAGAAGTATAATCGAGATTATGACAGTGGTTCATGAAGAGCAAAAGACGGGGCCAAAGGTTGAAGAAGGCTTTGAGGTAATTGAGCACAAAGGGGTTGAGAGGTTAGAGGCCCAAATAGCAAAGAAGAAGATTGAGGAAGAGCAAGAAGAGAAAGAAGAAGCAGACATGGAGGAAGAGGAAGATTGTACTGATCAGGTCCTCAAAGCGATCAGGGCCTGTATTAAAGGAAGCTTCAGAGAGAATGAGACCCCTGCCAATGTTGTTGTCCCAGTTGATAATGATTTTGATTGTGATGAACTATCAATAATTTTTAATAAAATAAACTTCAATTTTGCTTACTTGTTTAATGTTTTTCCTAATGGTTCCATTCATCAAGTAGATAAGTGCATACACTTATTTGACATCAATTTATGATGCATGCTTGAATTTAATATAAACACAAAAAAATCCTAGAAATTTATTAATTGGACCAAAACTGACATCAAAATTAGTTATAGAATATCAAAATCTACTCAAGGATAAGGCAAAAGCTTTTGAATGGAGGTATGAAGACATGCCTGGAATCGACAGGTCGATAGCAGAACATACGATTCCTCTAAACCCTGGGTCTCAACCATTGAAGCAGAAGAGAAGGAGATTGCGATCAGAATGGGCTGAAAAGATTAAAGAAGAAGTGACCAAGCAGATTGATGCAGGGTTTCTAGAAGGAGTACATTATCCCAACTGGTTAGCAAATATAGTTTCGGTTCCAAAGAAAGATGGAAGAGTTAGGATGTGCGTAGATTATCGGGATTTGAATAAAGCATCACCAAAAGATGACTTCCCTTTCCCACATATTGATGTCTTGATTGATAGTGCGGCAATGATGGGATGTTACTCGATCATGGATGGTTTCTCCGGATACAATCAGATTCTCATGGCATTGCAAGACAAAACCAAGACGGCTTTCATCACGAAGTTTGACACTTTTTGTTATCGGGTAATGCCTTTTAGTCTTAAGAATGTTGGGACAACCTACCAAAGAATGGCTACCACATTGTTTCATGACATGATTCATAAAGAGTTGGAAGTATACATCAATGACATGATCATCATGACAAAGACACCAGAAGAACATCTAGAAGCACTGAATAAGTTCCTTGACAGAGTCATTAAGTATAAGCTACGATTAAATCCAAAGAAATGTGAATTTGGAGTAACTTCAGGGAAAGTGTTGGGATTCATCGTAGGTCCAAACAGAATCAAAATTGATCCAGGCAAGATTAAAGCTATTCAAGGAATCGAGCCGCTGAAGATAGAAAAACAAGTAAGAAGTTTTCTAGGAAAAATACAATACATCAACAGGTTTATATCAAATAGTCAAGTGGAACGATCAACGCCAAATAGCTTTTGATAGGATCAAGGAATATCTATCAAATCCGTAAGTTTTATGCCCGCTTAAGCCAGGGCAACCTTTTATTTTGTACTTGATAGTGGAAGATGTTGGGATGGGAGCCATGTTAGCACAAGCTGATGAGGATAGTGTTGAGTAGGCAATGTACTATTTAAGTAAGAAGCTTCTTTCAAACGAATAGAAGTATAGTTTGATAGAAAGAACCTGCTTGGCAATGGTGTGGGACACCAAGAAACTTCAACATTATTTTTAGTCTTATAAAGTGATAGCGGTGTCCAGAA
The DNA here is from genome assembly GCA_947857235.1 of Jatropha podagrica. Classification (NCBI taxonomy): domain Eukaryota; kingdom Viridiplantae; phylum Streptophyta; class Magnoliopsida; order Malpighiales; family Euphorbiaceae; genus Jatropha; species Jatropha podagrica. The sequence continues at coordinate 17,213 of CANUEP010145132.1, read as the reverse complement.
TGGATCCAGTCAGGTACCTTTATGGAACTCTAGCTTTGGCAGGAAAACTTACCAGATGGTTGATTTTACTTTCAGAATTTGACATCGAATATGCTACTAGGAAAACTGTTAAAGGAAGAGCAATTGTAGATTTTTTAGTAGCACACCCGGTGGAAGACAATGAAGAATGGGAGATCGATTTTCCCGATGAGCACCTCAATATAATAGAAAAGAACGAGTGGAAACTTTATTTTAATGGCTCAGCCAATAGTAAGGGAGCTAGAGTCGTTGTTCTTTAAAAATCCCCGCAAGGAGAAGTTATTCTCATGATGCAAAGGATACACTTGTCATTCATCGTAGTTCGCAGTTCAGGCTAAAGAAGTGGAAGTTATTAGTGATTCTAAACTAGTAATCGAATATGCCAGTGGCAATTGGGAAGTTAAGGAGAGTAGGCTAAAATCGTATATCGATTAGCTGCATCTTGTCATTCAAAACTTTGAGAAGTTAACTTTTACCCACACAAATAGAGCAAATAATCGAGTACCAGATGCACTAGCCAACATAGCTTCAGCTTGGCAACAAGTCTCAGTAATGCCCAAAAGACCATTCACGATGTCTTCTAGTAATATCCCTTGCTATAAAGGTGAAAGGGTCATGGTGATTGAGTAAGATGGGCAACCTTGGTTCCACGATGTCTTACAGTGGATGATAAAGTGGATATATCCGGATTCAACTACTCGGGATGATAGAAAATCCATATAACATCTAGCGCTATAATTCACGACGTTGGACAATCAGTTGTATAAAAGGATGTCAAACAAAGTTTCGTTGAGATGTGTATCAGAAAAAGAAGCTGAAGGAATCATTAAGGAGATCCATGCCAGCATTTGCGGCACTCATATGAATGGAAGAGCACTCACAAAGAAAATCCTCAAACAAGGATTCTACTGGACTACAATGGAGAAAGATTGTGTCTTTCATTAAAAAGTGCTTCGAATGGCAGATTCACAGAGACCTCAGTCACATTCCTCCATCAGAATTGTACCCTTCTATTTCTCCATGGCCATTTGCATCATGGGGGATAGACCTCATTGGAAAAATTTTGCCACCCGCTTCTAATGGACTTGAGTTCATAGCCGTCGCAGTGGATTATTTTTCAAGATGGGTTGAAGCTGAGCATTCAAGAATATTAGGGCAAAATAGATGGCCAAGTTCATTGAGAAGAACTTAATATGCAAATATGAGGTTCCTCATCATGTAGTGATAGATAATAGGGTTTAATTTTAGGCTGAAGTGAAGACTCTGTTAAGAGAGTATGGGATTGAACACCATAAGTCATCTCCTTATAGGCTGTAGGCTAATGGGGCAATGGAGGCTGCAAACAAGAGTATTAAAAAGATACTAAGGAAGGTAATAGAGACACATCATGACTGGGCCAACAAGTTGCCATATATGGGGATATCGGACAACAACTAAATCTACAAATGGAGTAACCCCATATTCCTTAGTTTACGGAATGGAGGCTGTGCTGCCAACTGAAGTTGAAGTGAAATCCTTGCAGATAATATTAGAGTCCAAAGTTCCAGAGTGCTAATAGGCCGAGGATCGCTTTCAAGAGCTAGCACTGTTAGACGGTAAATGGCTCGAGGCTCGATTTATGGATTAGCTCTACAAAAGAAGGATTACAAGGCATTTCAATAAGAGAGTCAAACCGAGGCCATTGAAAGTGGGGGATTTGGTTTTGAAACAAATCAAACCGAACACCCAAGATTCGAGACGAAAGTTCAAACCTAATTGGGAAGGTCCATTCTTGATCAAGAGGATGTTTTCAAAGGGTGTTGTGAAGCTGTCAGACATGAAAGACAATGAGTTTACTAAACCAATCAACTTGGATAGATTGAAGAAATTTTATGTATAGTTCGAAATGTCATGGTTAAGCCTGTTAATAAAATTCATCTTTTGTGCCAATATTACTTTTGTAGCATGTCATGTTTGAGACGTATGTCGATATGCAATTGTGCGAGTTTACTTTAATGGAATAACATGACGAACATTAAACTCTCTAAGCAAAAAGGACAATTTTATTCACAAACGAACACATTCAAGCATTGTCCATTATATTTCATTAAAATTGTTGAATAGTGCATTTACACATCTGGTCCTAACAGGCACCTAACTATGAACAAGTCAGTTGATGTTGAATCATCACCAAACCCAGAATAAGTTTGCAACCATGGATGATACAGATTGGAAGAAGATGTATCAGGCACTTCAGGAATGGGTACAGTTGTTTAGTCGGGCCAAGTAGAAGCAAAGAATGATAAGAACCGTTGTGATAGCAAGCCATAGCCATGGTCAAACCACACAGGGGCAAATAAGGGAGGTAAGAAGAGACGGTGATTCGCCCGATGTGCCACCAAGGGCACGTCCACTTGATTCCTTCAGCGGTGAGGTCTTGGAAAATGATGGTCCAATCTTCCATGGTCACCCCAATCAAGTGGCATCAGCGACGGACATGGACCTGTGTCCGTAATTACATACTAAGCGATCCAATGGCACACTTATCACTTGTAACTTTTCAAAAGCCCACAACTGCAGAAACAAAAAAGAAGAGAGAAAAAGAAAAGCTCGTTAAGTCAAAAACCCGCAAGGGCGTGTTAAGCAAAAATTGGAGCACGAAAAGAAAAAGAAAAGCTTGTTAAGTCGAAACTTGCAAGGATGGCTTAAGCAAAAATTAGAGCACAAAAAGAAAAAGAAAAGTTCGTTAAGTCAAAAACTCGCAAGGGCAGCTTAAGCAAAAATTAGAGGGCAAAAAGATAAAGAAAAGCTCGTTAAGTCGAAAACCCATAAGGGTGGGTTAAGCAAAAATTAGGGCGTGAAAATAAAGAATAAATAAAAAATGCATATACCTGCAATAAAAATGGGCTCACTATTGGACCAAGCATCAAAGTCGGGTCATGGGCATGTCTGCCTAGGCATAAAAGTGTTTCTACCGGCACTAGTGGAAACGGCGTGCAGCACCTTGATATCTATTCAACAATAGGCAATACCTTAAGGCTCCTGTAACCATCAACACTGCTAAGAAGTAAATATTGGTTGGGAATGCAAAAACAAGAAATTGAAGGTCAGAAAGGACTAGCACGGTTCATGTTCATAGCGCAGTCAACTAGAGGTCGCAGGGGCAAGACACCGAATTCCAGTTCATAATCAGGAAGTCCATGGATGAGGAAACCAAAAATCATTGGAAAATGAGAGATGAGATTCCCATGAAACTGGGGCAAAGTCGTGAATTCTCCAACCATTGGACATCTACCTGAAATAGCGCTGAATTCTTCAAACAACGGGCAGATCTCAAAATCAATGTGGTGGAACAGATTGTCATCAGGGTCAAAGTGATCAATTAGCCCCCTTAACAGCCCAGGTTGAATCCGTATGTTTTGATAATAGCTCAAACCTTTGAGTTCAAAAGGAGAGAGAAATTCCCAATCAGCAAGGCTGAGACTCCTGAAAAATGTGTCGAATATAGGAGCTAAAGACTTGTCCATGGTGAGATGAAATATAGAAGAAAAGAAGAAGCGATGAGAAGCGCAACATGATATGGTGGTCTTCTTATAAAAAGGAGATGTATCGACAGTTGGATGCAATGCAATATGAGCTGGATGCAATGTAACTCGAGTTGGATGCTGTTTCACAATCAATGTGATGTCTAACTCTAATACACCAGTATAATAAACACATCTTTCATTAAAAGTTGTCGTTTAATATACACAAATTCAAAATGTTGGCAATCATCTCAAAATGGATCCAAGGTGGATAAAGTAAAAAGAAGAGAGAGAAATCTGCTGTCAGGAAGGGCCTACTCAGTGGCCTCGTCATCGAATCCTTCTCCCTCCTCTTCCTCCTCTTTATTGGATTCTTCAACATCAGTAACCACATGCTGCCTCCTACCAACCCCTCGACGGGCTTGCCCACCAGATGATGACCCGTGAGCATGGCCAATAGCAACACCAACACCTAACATCTACAAGATACATCATAGGCGAAATTAGATGCATTTCATGCATACATGATACATACATTACATTTTACTTTTCTTTCTTACTTACAGATGCCTGCTCATCAGTAAGTCTCAATGTCGCGAGACTAAGTCGTGCTGCCTCATAAAGTTGGCTCAACTCGTTGTATTGAGCTACCAGCACCTAGAAAAGAACAACAAGGGCAAAGACAAAAATGACAAGTTAGTGGACAAAATAATGTGAAGCAATACTCAGTATAGAGGGAAGGAAAAGGCTACTCACATGAGTGTAATCTGGTGGTGTCAGCTGATATGGACTCACATGGGTAGTATCCAGCATACCCTGAACGATCTCACCTGTGTGGTCCAAAGTGAAAGAGAAGGAAGCACTCGGTCTGTGCTTTGGCATACCAACAATGACAGCTGTATTAGGAGCTCGAGGCTCAAAGCTTCTCCTCACACACTTGCCATGTCGCTATGGATGATGCAAAAATCAAGGTGTAAGTTTTGATTAAAACACAGAGATACTGGGCAAAGCCATAAAGAAAACATTGTGAGATAAAGTTTACCCGGTCAGCAGGCACATCATGTCCCAGCTCCCCTATATCAGCCAATGGATTGATATGTCTCGGAGGCGGAACGCGCACCAGAAGCTGAGTCCGAACAAAAGCAAGATAAGCACTAGGCTCAAAGTTAGTTAAGAGTCTAGTGGCTACAGTCCCTCTCCTAGCTACAGCAACTGCCTGTTCCACTCGAATGGATCTAGTCGAAAGCATATGATAAGGGACTGCATGTGGAACTCTCCTATGCTCAGGACCCAGCTGCCACTCATATATCTGCTCTCCTAAGTAATACATGTCATAGAACATACCGATAGGAAGGAGATGCCTGTGGTAAAAAATAACGGCAGCCTAAATGAAATTAGGGAAATTAGCAGCATCACCCCAAGAGTATCAGACTACCTATGTAAATAGAGAGAGAGAGAGAGAGAGAGAGAGAAAGAATCAGAATCTGAATAAAAAAGAAAAAAAAAAGGAGAAGAGAGAAGAAATGAAGATAAATAATTATAATAAAAAAATGAAAATAAAAATACTAAAAGAGAGGAGAAAGCAAACATAATTCGATACCTGTTCCCATTTCAAGCTGTTTAGCAACTGTCTAAAAATTGCAAGTTCTGGAGAGGTGTGGGGATACTTCTTCATAAAATGCCAGGCATGGCCCCAAGGTAGGGTAGTCACGGTGATCTCACTCGAGAAGCCTAATAGGGAAGGCATAGGAAGGACATGATGCTCACAAGCCCAAATCTATGCCATGTAGCGCTCAGTTAGTCAAATGAACATGTAATAAGCATATGAATGAAAAGGAGAATGGGTCTTTCATACCTCAATGGCTCTTTGGTAGCCCGCCTTCAGCTGCGGGCCTTGGACACAAAGGTCCATGCCATAGTAGAGATAAGAGACTGCAACACAACCCTAATTAAACTCTTTGGTAGCATCTAAGTCCTGAAGAGGAGGAAGAAGTGCCAAATCGGCATCGTTCCCATAATTAGTGAAAAGAGTAGTCGTCAATAGATAAAACAGATAGGCCCTGGCAAGAACATCCATGTCCATTCCTTCAACTTGCTCTCGAAACATCTCTCTGTAGTGAGAGTGGATGCTCTCGTAATGTATTCTCTAGCCCGAAATAACAGGCTCCAGGCCAATAGTAGCTCAAAGACTAGCGACGATCCAGAGTCCATAATCTATCGTAAAAAATGACTAATCTCCAGCCAAACGGTAACCCAGTGATGGTAGCGAAGTCCACTGGAGTGATAGTCATCTCACCAAAGGGGAGATGAAATGTGTGTGTGGAGTCCATCTATTACTCCATCAATGCTAAAAGACTAGCCGATAAGTCTTTCCGGGCCCTCGAGGTAATGTGTCTACAAAGTGACCAAAACCTGCCTCACGAATGCGGACTTGTACCTGCTCTGGTAATCGATCAAACTACTCACCTGCAGCATAAGTATTATCGCTTGATTTCCCACAGCTTACAACTATTTGCAAATGAAAATCCAAGTAAGTATGTTAGTATTTTGATCGAAATACTAAAACTTCACATTTGATGCAAGATAGAACAAATGAGGGAGGGAATGGTGCAATGGAGGAGAGAGCAGCTTAATATATAATGAGAAAGACGAAATTGAAGCAAAAAAGAGCAACAGGCGCAAGCCAAATGTGTCTGGCGCACGTCGGACAGAATTAGCGCACGCCAATTGTGACTGGTGTAAAGTTCATGCGCCAAATGTAGCATAGACACACTGCAAGAACGGACAAGCGCAGGGCTGATCAATATTGTGGCGCACGCCAGTTCATACTGGCTTGCGCCAGTTTGGGCTGACATAGACCCAAGACGCCCATAATTCAACTTTGGTGAAATTGGTCCTAATTTTTCTAGTTTTAGCCTATTAATCATGGTTTTCTAATGAGAATAATGCAGAAAATGTAAAAGGAAAGCATTGGGTTACCTCAGTTCTGCCCTAACATAGGTGGTGAGGGAGATCATGTTGTAGATGAATGTTGGTACCCACATCTGGGATGAACTCCCGTAACCACATGCCGTGGCTCAGATCTCTAGTCATGGGATCGATAACTATGTTGCCAGGAAGCAAATCTGCAACACCTTCAGCTACCATTTGAAGAATCAAGGAAAGTGAGGGTAGAGAGAGTTTGAGAGAATTTGAAAGTAGGCAAAGAGAAGAAAATAAGCTTAGGGTGACTTTCTCTAACTTTTTATAAGTTATTAATGGGCTGAAAGCCCAAGTGTCAAACCCATAGGCCTGGTCCGATCACGCGATTCACCAATGGATCTTTGATGTACGAGCCAAGGTCACATGTTGGCAGCAGCAGGTAAGTACGTCCTACTTCATTTAACGTAAAAATAAAAAGTAAAAAAATTCAAAATTCAAAATTCAAAAATAATAAATAATAAAATAATAAATAATGAATATAAAAAATAAAATAATAATAATAATAACAAAATAATAAATAAAAAAAGAAGAAAAAGAAAAAAAAATAATAATAATAGTAAAATAAAATTTTCTTTCCACACGTATGTGCAAGCATATTAGTTATTGCAAAATAAAATTTCAAAACATCTTGCTTTGCGTGTTAAATTATAAATGTTCATACAAATTGTGATAGACTTTTGGGTAAAATTTAGCTTTTGCATACATACACACATCCTTGAATCCCAATTAGAATTGCAGTTTATATCACTTCACAAGCATGGGCATGCCCTCTCGGGCCTAATCATGGGAGTTCTAATCATCATTGGCCAAAAGGCCTTCTTTTTCATATGGCAAGATTTAATTTTATAGGGATTCCCAAGTTGAATCAGCACATCGGGCACTAGTCCCAGAAGTACATTGGGCACTGATCACCTTTCGAAAAGGAGGTCCCCTAACAAAGCCTATTTCAATTAAGTCATCTAGCTAACGCACCTCGCTAGGGGGTGTTACAAGACTTATCAAAAAAAACAAAAGAATTTAGGAGCTTGTCATACTCGACAAGAGTTCTAATTAAGGGTTTGTTTTATAGAATCAAATGATATATATGAATATTAATTTTAATATATTTATACTTCTAAATCTTAGAATTATCATAGACTATGAAATAACTAGATAAAGGCACGCGCAATGCACGAGTTATTATATTTTACTTTATCAATAAATGCAATAATTTTAAAAGAATAAAAGATAAATAAATAAATAAATAAAAAGATAAAAGAGATGAATATACATATATTCATATAGAAGTTTGTAATTTATTAACACATCAAAGAAAACATCTTTGCATATTAAATATTATGCTGCTTTGAGTGGGTGAGACCTTTTTTTGTTTGATAATCCTGCTGCTGCCAGTTCTATATAGAGATTTAAATATTATTTATCTGTACAAAAAAATTAAAAAATTTTAATAAACAAATATAAACTAATATGAAATGGAATTACAAATCAATAATCAAAGAAACAAAAAGTAAACGAACAAATCAAATATTACTCACCTATCGAAAACATTAAAGCAATATTGTAAAAACACAGTAAAAAAGAAAGGAGGCTCACTTGTACAGCTGATTCGGCTTTAAAAATAATCAGATTACGCTTATATATATAGATACAGATATAGGAATAAAATTAAAATTTCAAAAACCAAATTATTTTTAAAAATTTTTAAAATTTTCAAATATGAAACATAGATGCTAAATCTAATAAAATAGTGTTAATAAATTATATTAGAATCCAAAATTTGATATTATCCAATTATTAATTTTAAATAAAAAAATATAATCATCCAATCAAAACATAGAAAAATAAAGAAAAAAAATTCAAAAATTCTTAAAAAAAATATAAAGCGGAATACTGAAGGGAGAAAGTGTCAACTCACATTTTTTTGTTATAGGATTATATATATACTAGTTGAAAACCGCGCTTCGAATGCGCGATTATTTAAATATTATTTTATTAATTATTATAATTGATTATATTATTATTTTTGATAAACTATTATGCATTGTCAAATTGTTAGGTAGAACAAATAAAAATCCTACTTGAAATAATTAATAATGGTTCAAAATGATTTGTAATAAAATGCCTATGACATTGGTTGCAATAACATAATATTAAAAATTTATAATATTGTAAATATATAATAGATATTTAGATACTTAGAATTAATTTTAAATAATAGCATGGGAGAATCTAGAAAATTATGTAGAGGAATTGCTTTTAATTATCATACATATATATTTTTGATATTGAAAATAATAATTATATAGTGCAGGAATATGTATCACTATAAATTCAGTAAATATATAACTACTACGTTTTTTGTCTTCTCTTCGTCTTCCTCATTGTCTTGGTGTTCCTTGGTTGTAACAAATAATAATACAAAAAATAAAAATATTAACTTGTAAAAGCAGAAGATAATAAAATAAAGAACTCATGAAAGTAAAAAAAAAAAGTAAAAATGTTAAATGCAAAAGCAGAAGATAAAATAGAGTAAATAGCTCGTAGCCAAACTAGAATACGAAGAACTCATGATAATCTAATTATATATATATATATATATATATATATATATATATATATAGGTTTACAAATATGTATAAAAAATTAAAAATTTATAAATCTATAATTATCTATATATAAATTCAAAGTTTTAGCTGGATTAGATTAGATAGGTAGATTAGGTTAGATTCAAAAGTTGTCACTCATAAAAATAAGTTAAATTGGTCAATCAAAATACAAAGAAATAAGAAAAAAAAATTAAAATTTTCTAAAAAAGAATGAAATACTGAACAAAAAGAACAGCTGAAGTTTCAAGTATATCCAATTCGACTGGAGAGAGTTTTGAAAGTGCCTTGAAATGTGTATATAAATGTGTATATACCATCGGCTGGGGAGCATCATCTTGTTGGCACATAATCCATGGAACTCCAATGTCAAGTGAATTAGCCATATTTGCACACCAATTAATGTATGCTTTTCCACCAGCTCCATATGCATACATTATATTCCCATACTCATTCTCAATGTGTTCATAATTTGCAAAACTTGTCATATTAATTAAATGGAAATATATATATATATATATACCTGTGCAAGAATGATGAGACCTCCTTGTGATGCGAAGAGCTACTATTGTTTGGCCAATAGTACTATTTTCTCTAAACCTTGCATCTCATCCTAAAGAAAGGAAATAGTACTATGTTATAAAAATGTAGGTGACAAGGGTAAAACTAAGTGATCTTAATTAACATGAAGATTACCATACACACTTTATTAGCCATGCGAAATTGGATACCAAGCATGTTGTGCAACCATACAGGAAAACCTCTAATAATAAGAAAATAAAACATTAGTTACATAAAAAAACTAAACAATCATTCAATCTAATAATAAGAAAATAAAACGTTTAGTTATATTAAAAAACTAAACAAACATTCAATTTATATACTCTTGGTTACCCATAATTCCATTTAGCACAAACATATGGTCCAATCCAAAGAATTGAGAAGAGTCCCTCAGCTTGAATTGCTTTGATGAACCAGAAGAGATCAAGATTACCAATAAAATCATATTTGTGACGTTTTGATTCATGAGCATTCCAGAACACACATGTTTCAATGGCATCCAAACCATCTTCCTTAGCTTTCTTTATCAGCACAATAAAATCATATTTGTGACATTCTTGGATAATGAATGGAACTTGATATTAAAATTCTAGGTGTGCCATTGATTTTAATGGTTGTTCCGTTATGGGTAACCATTATAACCGATGAAAGAACTCTATACCTGTAAGTATAGAATTCAAAGAGAAAGAGAGAGAGAGAGAGAAATGTTACATTTGCCATTCTCTTCCTATAAACTTACATATAAATAAAAACTAAACAATCACAGAGTATATGAATTTGTGCTTAGCCATAATTCTATTCAACATAAAGATACGATCAAATTCAAAGAATTACAATTTGTAAAGCCCCTCAATTTGAATTGGTTCAATGAACTTAAAAGATGCAGATTACCAATTAAAGTTATATTTATCTAATCCATCTGTCATTTCATGGCTATCTACATATTATAAAAATTAAAATGTGATAGGATTATGCTACGTCTACATCTCTCGGGATAAAAAATTATCAAGAAAACCATATTCTATGTTGCAAATGGTGTATCTCATCATAAACAGCTAAATGAGCAAGCTGAAATTCAAAAAATTTGAAAGTTCGCCTTTTTTTGCTTTTGAATGGGTGCCACAGCGAAAAGAAGAAACTTGACATCAAGTCGATCTTTAGCATCATACTACAGGCATTTCAAAGCTAGTTCTGCCATCTTACTTGCATCTTCATTTGCATATTTTCCATCCAAGGATGAATCTATTAATAATAATAAAATTCTTCCCCCTTATCAGCAAAATCAAGGTCATCACATATCAGCATTAAAAATATCTCTTATAAGCTAGTATTTGGGATAAAGAAAATTACCTAGCTTGAGTCTTTGGCACTTCTTTGCATACGAAAGTAAGTTTCAGCAAGAACTATAAACCATTAATTTAAGCCAGTCCTCATAAAAAAAAGAAGAAGAAAAAAGAACACAAAATGAATTTAGAAAATTAAAATTAGTAATTGATAATTAATTTGATTTACTCATAAAGACGATCCCTTAAGTAGCATATGTACCCTCTGTGGGTTGATACCAGTAGCAACAACATCAACCTTTATAATAGATATACCTATTTCTTGAACACCAAAGTCATATAGCCTTAGAAATGTCATTGGTAAGGAGTATCTCCTGCAATATAAATAAGTTATTGACATAAAAAAAAGAGATAAGAGACCATATTTGGCTATGGAAACATGAAGGGTAAGAGAAATCATCAAAAAAGAAAAACCTTTCGCTGTGGTTCTATAGAACCCTCAAATAGATGGAAATTTCAGCAATTGATTGTCTCTAGAAGTAGAAAAATAAATAGATATCAAATATTTTTTTCATGTATTGATTGATATATATAACCTCTGCCAATGCCCATATGCTGAAATGTGATTGGTACTCCTCGTTTGTCATATCTCCATTTCAAACTTCAATCATATCGATATTTGTCATCAATATTTATTAATGCAAATGTAAATTTGTCAGCAAAGGAGTTCAATCATTCGACGATAAAAATTAAAGAAGATAAACATATGTACAAAAATACAATATCATATATATTTGAATTAGTTGGATTTTGTAAAAGTATTATACCATTCCATCCTACTGGTCCAGCGTGAGATGTTCATCGATCGTTTGTGTTCGCACGAGAAACCATGCTGCTCAAAATAATTAAGTTATCAAACATAAAGTTTAATATATAACAGAGTAATAAAATCAGATAATGTAATGAAAAAATTAATACGAAAAAGATAAAAAGAAATATAGGGTCATACAGAAGACAAAAGCTATTCCCGGTTTAATTGAAAGAAATATAGCAAGCAAGAAAAAAACGACGAATGTGTATGCACATTTTCTATGGAAATGTATCTTTCTTTGTAATGTGAAGTACCATAACAGCCAATAACCTGCAAAATTTCCATGGGTAGAAAGATTTATATTCATAAAATTTAATATGTTATTAAATTGCTTTGTATAATTGTTGTAGCATTTCTTTAGTAACTTAAAAAAATTTTAAAAACATCATTGTTATCCTACTTAATAAAACTATTAGTTTGATAATGATTTTTTTTATAATGAAAAATATATGTTAACAACAAAACAACGGTAAAACTAAGTTTATAAGTACCTTTTTCACGTAGAAGTTGTTGCACACAAGTTTTGAAAGATTTCCTTGTAAACTATATTCTTCACTAATGTTGAGTCTTTCATTTCCTCATTAGCATTTAATATAATTAATCCTTCTCTTCGAGTGACCCGTGATAAAGCTACATATAGCTGACCATGTGTGAAGACTTGTTTTGGCAGGAATAATCCAACACAGTTGAGAGACTATCCTTGACTTTTATTAATGGTCATAGTGCAACATGGAGCCAATGGAATTTGTCGTCTTTTTAGTTTAAATGGCCACCTTGATTCATTAGGAGACATTATGATTCGTGGAACTGTCACTTTGTTGCTAATATTTATTCTTGAAAGGATCGATGCCGTTACAAACCATTTGCCAAGATGCTCTATAATTAACCTTATTGCATTGCATAAACCCTATGTCTGGTTAAGATTCCTAAGAAGCATGACAGGAACACCGATTTTTAATTGTACATCATGATTTGGAACTCTTGAAAAATTTAAGCTATTTAGAAACTTAGTTGTGTATAAGATATCCTCATCATTTGCAACAGCAGTGGTTTTGCCATTGGTGCTTCTTCCCATATGATTAAAGATGTATTACAAAGTAGATCGGCCAACTGGGTTCCATGTCGAATTTCACAAGATGATTCTATAGTGATATCTAAAGGAATATGGAACCATGAATGGGTTGTTCTACCATTTGGCAACAAAAGGGCAGCTATACTTGAACTTGCAACTGGCAAAACTATTTTTGATTCTGAACTGAGCTTTGAGATGATTGTTTTCCATAAATATGTCTTTCCAGTTCCACCATGACCACTAATGAAAATAGTTGTCCCCTCTTATTAGCTACAAAATCGATTATAGCTTCATATGTCGTTTTCTGACACATGTTCAGAGCTATGTACAATTCTTCATGCATGTGTTTAAATTGACTGCAATCATGGTTAAGCTCTTCGTTCAACAATCGATTACCCACATCTCTTATCAGGGAAGAATCTGGAAGAGGCATCCCATCAATTTCATTTAATGTTTTACCCATTTTTAGAAGGATGTTTTCAATTTCGCACAATGCATAATTTTGCATTTGTTCTACCGATAATTATAGACCTTGAAATTGAAGTCTTCTTCTTTGTAACTGAATAATATCTTCTGATAGAATTGTACAATTAGAGTTCCAAAGCTCATGTGCATCAACCACCTGGCAGTGTAGAAGTATCATTACAAATAGATGCCTTAATTCATTTCCAATTGCCCATACTGCTTCTTTGGCAAGACAATCATTCCACTCCTTACCATCATCTAAAATGCCTAATGCATAACATGCAGCCTTAAAAGTTGGATACAACACTCCATTAATAGTGCGAATGCTTTTAAATGAAGTGCCACCCTTTACAATGTTTAATAACATCCTTAAATAATATCTTTCACCACTTGAAGGATGTGCAAAATAGATCCTTCCAATCATCTTTCCTGCTTTTCTCCTTGTCCAAACTTTTTCTTTTCCATTCCACACCTAATGTATTGGGAATTCAGCATAAGTTAGTTATGTTGCATCATTACATCTTTTATTGGTCTCAAACCATTTAGTGAACTTCATTTCTCTATACCTGGTCTGTTCACAATATTATTCAATGAGCTATCTTCTTAAATTATTATAGTATGCTCTCCTGGAAGGTGAAATGACAATCTTTTTACAGTTGGTTCTCTATAATGTATGTCAAATTGGAAGATTCTCTAGCAAGCTTCAGTAGCTGATATGTATCTATAGTCCAAATAAGTCTTAATCTTTTTAATCCCTTTAGAATTGTCAATAGATTCAATAATAGCAACTGCTCGGTCAGATCCTTTATGAATATATTTGAACAAATATTTGATGGATCTTGAATAGTTACATAGCTCGATGTTAATATGGGCATCAAAATTCACAATTAAGTTTCTGTTGTATGGAACCGCATACCGATTATCTAATAAGATCCCTTTCTTTTCTACTTCAAGGCTGTATTCCTCCTCTTATACACCGGGAATCCATCCGCATCCAACATTGTTTGGTCATTGAATTTTTTTGAAAAATGCTTGGTACATCTACCATTCAACATACAAGGTGAATTTGCATTAAATTTACCACAGGGGCCTTGAATTATGAATTTCTTGACAGCATTATATCCATCAGGTTCAACACTTTCATTAGGTATTTCTATAGTTATTATCAGGTCAATATGCTCAGGGGATGGATTTTTGGCTTCTGGATGTAGAAATAAAAAGTTATGTGCATGTGGTAAACCTCGTTTCTGGAATTCAATTGTGTAAAGTACTACAATTTATGAATAAATTATTACTAATTGATTTAATGCTATTAAATGGTAAGAGTAAACATTTTAATACATAGCTCTACCTAGTGACAATGCAATGTTATATATAGAAATGAAAATTACGTACTTGTGATTGTCGCACCAAATACTTCTTTGACTGTCATATCATTTATAAACTCATGCAACTTCATTTCAAGTATTCTGCATAAAATATTCACTCTATTCTCATCATTTTCCTGGTCTATCATCTGCAACATGTAGTTGATTTCTAGCCACTTAGGATTGCATGTGAATCTGATGAACAATTCTGGATATCCAACCCATCTGCATATCGCCATAGCATCTTGGTAATTTTGAACTTTATACCTTAGTCCCCCAGTATGTGTTGATGGAAGAATAATGGATTTGCCTAACTTGTTAGAATCAAAATCTCCATGATAAACAGCATCCATCAATCCACTATAAAGATCTGCCCTCAATTTCTTTTGATTATTTCTAATCCAACGAAATCTTTCTTCTTCAGTGGCCATGTATGAGTCCACTATGTATTGTTGGAGAAGTCTTCCAGAATAAAGAAGTGTACGTCCTTCATTGATCCTTTGTTGAAGTCTGAAATAATAATATTCCCTCATGGACAACAATTGCCGCTTGTAAAGGATGTTCAGGATGTCTCTTAGAGATATTCCAATCCTATATCCATCCTCAACATATGGATGTAATAGTGGGTAAGTCATTGGCATAAAATATGGATGAAGATCAGTTATTCTTTGCAATCCTTTTGTTCTATGCTCTACTATAACATCTCGCTGAAAATTCTCAGTAGCAAAGTCACCAACTATCAGTCCTGCAACCTTAGAGGCTGTTGGTATATTATATTGGTGACCATCACATGTTCTATTGCTTAGAAGACGTAAACGAAATTGGCATTCTGGTATAGATTTCACATAAATCAATGATATAATATTTACCTATTTACCACCATCCCACTGGATTTGCTTTAATCATTCAATGGTCATTCTATTAATAAACATATGTTCTTCTAATGACATTTGAGTAGTTTGGCTACTTTCAAGAATTCAAACATTAGTTGGAGTTGATGAAAACCTAAATTAAAAGATAATGATTCACATAAAAATTGTTCATGGTAATTTATATTTTCAATATACTACATATACATAATCTAACCTTTCAATCATTGATTGGACTTCTTCTATTTGTAGATTGATATAAAATTTCGAAGCACCTATAGTAGAAAAAGTAATCTCCCCTGGTAAAAATTGAATACTTATTAATATTAGGATACAAAATGCAAAATATGTTAATGGAAAAAATAAAAAATATCATAACATTAGAATTTTTTAATTGTAGTGGAGGTAGCAATGACGATGAAAGGTCCTTGTTCCTTATTATAAAAAACCAAAGTTGAAAGTCTCTGTAAGTTTTTCCCATAATGTAACTTTCTTCGTTGTGAAGCTATAGAAGACAACATATAATAAAATGGATGAGTGAGGAGAAGCAATTATTTAGTTGAAAATTGATAAAACTATGAAATAAATTATCTTACTCATTTGTAATGATTGCGACATCTCTCTTTTTTCTTACGATGCCAATTTCTTCAATATTTCCAACTCCCGTTAAACAAACAATTATATTTGAAAATGAAATAAATGTAACATTAAAGTATAAAAAATCTTATACATGTTGGATAAATAAGTTACTTGGAAGGATATTTTGATGTACATGAAAGAACCGTAATGTTATTGATTCTTGAATCAATAATTTCTGAACTGACAAATTGAAATCCGTGTCTTGGAATGTTGACAATTAAGTCTTCAAGTCTTTTCACAGAGGTGGTTTGGAGAAAAAAATATTTTGTATTTGCTGAGGAGTGGTTGATATTGCCCTGTAGTTGCAACAACTTTAAAATTCTTTATGGCAGATATGCTTCCCTCGTTAAAGAGATGTCTATACTTATTGACTTGATTTTTCTGAATCGTAGCATGAATCATTCTTCCCTACAATTAAATAAAATACAGTCAAGTGAAATTTAAAAAAAAAGCAAGTTATTTGTACTAAAATTTAAAAAAAAAAGTAAATACCTTTTCATCAATCAATATTATATCCAAGCTAATTAATTCATCATTTTTCTTTAGATTTAAATATTCCCAAACCCTACTAATCCTAACTCTTACTATCCAATCATCCCTTGTTGTATTCAATTGATCAACTAATGTGTACTCTATTGTAAAAATTCTAAAAAGAGGCTGGTATAAAAGCAATAGAATATAAAACCAAAAGAGTGTAGAATATTTTTCTTTTTTGTCTATGCTTTAACTATAATATATAGACGTAGAGATGTATAGACAGAGATAGAGACTACTACAAACACAAAAAAAAAAATAAAATGAGATTTAAACCAACACCAAAGAAAATAAATAATAAATAATTAATTATTTTAAATTAAATATTCGGTATATAGATTTTATTTTTATTAATATGAATTTATTATTTTTATTATTGCTAGCCGAAATTTCATGCTTCACTCGCGGCACATAATTGATATGTTTAAATAATTGTTTTGTTTCTT
>CANUEP010144947.1:0-18772 GCA_947857235.1 Jatropha podagrica | reverse complement strand
ATTAAGGACTGTTCACATCTTGGGCCCATATCCATTTAATAAAAATATTTTCTCATGCAATATTTATTGTCATAATATGATCAAACTATTCCTATTACATAATCTCCAAATATTCGAAAGGAAATACTTCACAATTTATTTATAATCACATGAATATTTCCTTTTACATAACCAAATAGTATTTAAACATTCTAACCGCGGAGTTAAATAAAGAGTGTGGAAATCACAAATATGAACAGTAGTTTATACTAATATGTTCGAATCTCTGCGAATAAAAAAGTAGAGTCTCACAAACCAACAATACTTTTATTCCCTGAAAAATGTTTATGGAAGGGGGGTGAGTTTCACTAAACTCAGTGAATAATAATAAATAATGCAAACCCACACATTCAAGCAGTATGCTTTCACAATATAATAAAATGGCATACTTCGCAAGCACGTGTCATACATTAGCATATTCAAACAATTCACATTCAATTATTCACAACATGTGGAAATTAGTCAGTGAAGTCACAGATCCACCTATTGGCCCCAGGCCAATTCCATAATAATAATAATATATATAATAGGGAACCGATCCCCCATACTTGGCCCATTGACCCATAGTGACACACGTCGTCCCATTTTTCACCCAAATACACAAGCACATTATTTCACATCACAGTTATGCACAAATATATTCAATACAATAAATGCAACATATGAATGTAAGCAAGGACGGAAATTATATAAATTTATACAACTGAAGTATTATATATCAAAGAATAAGATTATAGAACTGAGATATTATATTTGAAAAATGAATGATATCAATATAACAATAGAATCAAGAAATGATTCGTGATAATATAAGAAATATATAGTATGCATATGAAATGCATGTAAGCAGGATGGTGTGCACCATTTATTATTATTTACAATGACCACAGAATACTATTCAGGTCTGTCTTGGTTTCTGATTTGAGGAACAGTGGAGGAACTCGGTCGATCTAAGAAACACGTATAATAAGAAAATATAATTAGATACTGACTCTCTTAATTAAAATATTATTTTAATAAACTTTACTGTTTATTTTATTCTTCTGGCTAAATTTCTATTAATTCACTATATAATCTTAATATTTACCAGCAATTAATTTATTCACTTATTTTGTATCTAGTCTAAATATCAATTCCATTCATTCTGCCATAAAATATATTTATACTCTCAATTATAATTTAACACCAACAATAATAATTCATTAGTAATTCTACCAAATACTCTAATTATCATCCGAATAATTTAATTATATAAAACCTTTAATAATAACCATTTAACCTTTATAATAATTCATTTAATCAACTAATTAATTAGTTCTACTCTCTAATATGCTCCATTTATTAAAAATCCTTCAAATATACCCATTAATCCTTAATAAAAGAATTTTCATATTTTAGAATCTTAACGCTAACTAATTAATTTAATAACCTTCAAAATCAATTAAAATTCTAAAACTACTCTTTAATTACCCAATTCATCAATTAATTTATTTTATTCAATTTCTCCAATTAATCATCAATTACATAACTAATTAATCAATCAAAAATACCATAATCAATATTTAACATCCTATAATCAAATTAACTCCCATAAACAATATAATTCTATACTAAAATCAATAAATCAACATATAATCCAACAATCAATAATTTACCAAAAATTCTAACAGTATATCTCCTCAGTATATCAAAATCAACCAAATAATAATTTAACCTCCTATAATTAATTAATCACTATAATTATTCAATTTAACTAATTAACTACCAATATTATTCCTAAAAATAATTAAATCCACCAATAACACAAAATCAATAAATAATTCACCAATCACCTAATAATTAGAATTAATCAATTAAAATACCAAAATTAATAATTAATATCCTAAAATCAACTTAACCTTCATAATTCCAATTAAAATTTATAATTTCAACCTAAAACCAAATAATCAATTAACTACCTAACAATTTTTAAAAATTAACTAATCAACTATAATTATTCTTCAAATATTAAAATTTCTCCAAACAATATATAATCCGCAAATTAATCTATTAACTAAAATAATTAACTAATTAATAAAAATATTCTGTAAATGGTAAAATTAATACCAATCGATCATTACAGTCCCAAAATCACAGGTGAAACGCGTCTGAGGTGGGAGGAGGAGGAGACGGGTGGCCGGTAGCAAGCTGGGCTTGCTGCCAAGGTCGCGCGGAGGAGCTGGAGTTGCTGGCTGTGGCGCGACGCGAAGAACACAGCTGCTTGAGCTCGCTGGAAGCAGTGGCGCGACGGGAAGAGGAGCAGCTGCTGGAGTCGCTGCAGGTGAGAGAGACAGAAGCAGAGCTGGGTCTGCTGGGTCGCGCGAGGACTGCTGCGATGGTGGTCTGTGTGCTGCTGTCGCGCAGAGAGAGAGAGAAGGGCTCAGACTCCACTTGTTGAGCATCAGAGAACGCGATCGAGAGGGAGAGAGTGCAGTTGGGTCTCAATCGCGCAGAGAGGGAGCTGGTTCGCGCTGCTGGTGCTCGTGAGAGGGAGGAGGCGGCGCTGCTGCTGCTGGTGGTCTGGCAGTTGCAGCGGCAGGGAGAGGAGAACACAGACACAGATGCAAGGAAGGAAGAAGAAGAAGAAGAAGAAGCAGGAGGAGGAGCTGACTGTGGCTGTGGCGACGAAGGGAGAGGGAGAGGAGGATGGTGGCTGCTGGAGGAGGAGTTTGGCAGTGGCTGGAGTGAGAGAGAAAGAGAATGGAGAGGAGGCTGCTGGAGATGGTAGTGCAGCAGAGAGAAGAGATGAAGATGAAGTCGCGCAATGAAGAAGGATATTTAAAAAGAAATTTATTATTATTTTTTTTAAAAAAAAACGTTTTAAAATTATTAAATAAAAATAAAATAATAAAGTTTTTAATTATTAATAATACAAACTGTCAAAGTAAGTTGCCGGTGAGAAAAGAATAATAACGCATAATATTTTTTAAAAATATTCGATTCGGGTCTAATTTTAATTAATTCGGTTCAATAAAAATAAATAATTGATCCGATTTTGATTCAATAAATTTTAGGGCGGGTCAAAATAATTTTCGGTCCCGATAATATTACGTGGCGTAATATTATTGGCTAATAATTTAACAATTAAATTTAAATAAAAATTATTTTGAAATAAAAATTTCTGGATATTATATATATGTACAATATAACTCTTGGTGTATGAGCCTATTCCATACATTGATCTAATCAACTAAGATTTATTTTTTATTACTAATAAATAATGAAGTATTTTTTTAAATTTTATTTTTGTGTCATTAAAGTAAAAAATTTAATGTTGTTTTATTTTATATTTATGATTTATTATAAATGATTATTTATTTATTTAAAATGTTAATGTCTTACTTATTTAGTTTATTGTATCCTAACTATGGAAGTTCTATCTTTTTAAAAAATTATTGTATCTCATCAACTAAGATTTTTTTATTATCAATAAAAATAAAGTGTTTTTTATTTATTTTTTTGTCATTGAAATAAGAACATTAGTGTTATTTTATGTTATATTTATGATTTATTATAAATAATTAATTATTTATTAGAAATATTAATATATAACTTATTTAGTATACTGCGTCTTAAGTATATGAATGTCCTACCCTTTTAAAAAATTATCATATCTCGTACTTTTCTGTATTTTGTGTCTTGTGTCTATGCAATCTAACTCTCGTATATGAGACTACTTCATATACGAAGTTAATCAATCAATTTTTTTTTATTAACAATAAAAATGAATTATTTTTTTAATTTGTTTGTGCGTCATTGAAATAAGAAATTAAGTTTTTTTATTTATTTTTCGTTTATAATTTATTATAAATGATTGGTTAATCATTTAAAATATTAATGTATTACTTATTTAATATAGTGTTTCATAAGCGTGTGGATATATCCTACTTTTTAAAAATTATCGTATCTAATACATTTTAATTTATATTTTTTAAATTATTTATATATTATTTATTTAATAGTAATATATTGATTATTCCTACTTTTTTGGTACGTGGATTACTTATTATTATTTTGCAAAAATAAATAAATTTATATTAAAAAATCTTAAAGATAAACAAATAATTATTTAAAAATATAAAAAAACTCATTTTCTTACATTATAAAATTATGTTGGAATTCTAACATCATAACACAAGTGGCAACTTATGGTATTTACCATTCATTTATTTATAATGCAAACTATTTTGTTTTCATATATATATAATAGCATCATCAATGATTACAAGGTGTGCGTGGCAAGAGGCATTAAAGGTGCAAACGTTTTTCTTTATTTCTTTTACTTTAAATTCAACCAAATATTTACTGGTCCGGTTTGTCAGATTTCTTTTTCAGTTTTCGATTATTCTTTTCGATTTTTATTGACTTTTTTATTCTTTATTTTCACCAATCAAAGACTATAATTCAATTTTTAATTAAATCGGTGAAATCAATTGTTCTGATTCTCATATATTTAACTAAATACATTTAATAGATTAAGAAAATAAATAAAAATAGGACGTGCCATGTTTAATTTTATTCAATAAAATTATTATAATTTAAACTCATGCACTTGTAATAGAAGGTATATCATAATTTAAATTTAGGTTGATTAAACTAACATGTTGAGTTAAACTAACCAAATATACATAGGTGGACCTATAATTTTTAGTTTTAATTCATTAAATTTGTTAATAATTTTAAATTAGAATACAATTATTATAAATTTAAATTTGAAAAATTATTATTACATCGTTATATAATTGGAAATATAATTAGTCCATTTCTCAATTTCATGAAATGCATTTAGTAACCCGTTATTTTTATTTTTGTCCTTTGATTAGTCATTCTCTCCAAAATTACCCATTTTTGCTATTAATTCAAAGCAAAAGGACCAAAATAACCTTTCTATTAAAGCTTTCTGTCGCCTCATCATAATCTTAGATTCATACTTTCTTATCCTACTCTTTATCGTGTTAATGGCTATGGAGCTTTTCTTTGAATTCCTTTTTGACATTTGCTCTTTCTATTCTTTGTTCTTTCCTTTTCGCTAAGCTCCTCTATACAGCAATAGCCATCAATAATGACTATTATTTTGAAAAAACAATTGCCCATTACCTTAATTTTGAACCGAAGTCTAAAAGTTATGACTTTGAGACGGAAAGGATATTTGGGTTTGTTTCAAAAATTGTAGGAGTTGATAAATTAGGCGAATCGAAGGAGAATAAGTTTACCCAACAAGAATTGTCCTCTAATGAAGGTGTCAAATCGTTCTTTCATCTAACTGAAGATGTAAAATAGATGTTGATTTAACAAAGGAAGGCAGTAGAGAAGAAAGTGAAAAGTTTCTTCATGGCTAACATAAAAATGAAATTCACAGTAACCAAATAATCAGAGTTAGTGGTTAAAAAACTCTGTTGATTAAGAAGATGAAGCAATATCTTCGTTCATTTCATACTGAGAACATCGTGTTGTATTTATACAAGAAGAGAAGGTTTTCAGCTAACAAATAACCAATCCTAACTCAAGAAAGAAATTGCCAGGCTGTGCAAAACTAACTGTACAAGTGGGCCTGTTTGTTACAACAAATCTGACACTCAACAGCTCAGCAACAGTTTGGCACCAAAAAATAAATAAATATGCTTTACACCCCCTCTCCCCCTTAAGATGGTGTTGGGGAGAAATCTACCAACCCCATCTTGGAAAGGAGGAAAGAGAAGGAAGAGGCATTCAAAGATTTAGTAAAAATGTCTACTAGTTGTTGTGTTGTGGAAACATGAGAAGGAGTGATAAAATCAGCAGTCAATTGGGCTCTAACCACATGACAATCAATGTCAATGTGTTTAGTGCGTTCATGGAACACGGGATTCGCCGCTATGTGTAATGCAGCCTGGTTATCACAGTACAATGGAATTGGCAAAGGAAGTGAAATTTGCAATTATTTCAAGATATAAGATATCCACTGAAGTTCACACAAGTAGCAGCCATACTTCTATATTCAGCTTCGGCAGAAGATCTACTCACTGTTGATTGCTTCTTTGATTTCCAAGAGACTAAAGCAGGACCAAGAAAAATGCAATAGCCCGTCAAAGATCTTCTAGTGCTTGTACATGCTGCCCAATTTGCTTCACAAAATGTAGTAAGTTGAAAATTATTGTGAGCAGGGAAGAAGATCCCCTTGTTGGGGTTGCCATGAAGATACTTCAAGAGATGAGTTGTAGTCTTTAGGTGGTGATTTGTTGCAGTTTGCATAAACTGAGAGAGTTGTTGTACTGCAAATGTAATATCTGGCCTCGTAAGGCTGAGATACAATAATTTCCCCACAAGTTTTCTATAAATGTCGAGTTCGGTTAAAAGGTGACCTCCTTCCTGTTGTAACTTCATACCTTGAATTAGAGGAGTAGAAACTAGTGTGGTGTTTTCTAAACCTGTGTCTCTAATCATGTCTAGTATATTTTCTTCCATGTCAAAACTAATCCCTCAGTGGATCTGGCTATTTCGATTCCCAAAAAGAACTTGGCATATCCAAGATTCCCAAAAAGAACTTGGCATATCCAAGATCTTTGATAGTGAATTATTAGTGGAGATAACTCTTGACCTCAGTAATCAATGTTTCATCTTTTCCAGTAATTAGGACATCATCCATATAAACAAGTAGAGCAAGAAAGGTCGCATCTATCCCTTTTGTAAATAAGCAATGGTCATGGCTTGACTGTTTGAAACCAATACTGATCAACTTGGCTGTAAATTCGCGATTTCGTTGTCTACCGGCTTGTTTGAGACCATATAAAGACCACACAAGCTTGCAAACGTCGCTGGATTTTGCTTTGGTGTATCCATCAGGCAGTTTTATGTAAAGTTCTTCATCAAGATATCCATGCAGGTACGCATTATTGATATCTAATTGATGAATTGGCCAATTTCTGGCGGCTGCAATTGCAAACAATAATCTCACAGTTACTAATTTGGCGACTGGCGAGAATGTTTCTGTGTAATCCAAGCCAAGCAATTGGTTGTAGCCTTTAGCTACCAACCTTGCTTTGTATCTGTCCAATGTACCATCAGAATTATATTTAACTTTCATTTTGAGCCAATTGCTTTCTTCCCAGCAGGTAAATCAGTAATGATCCGGATATGATTATTTTCAAGTACTTGTAACTCCTTTTCCATGGCTTTGACCCAATTCTCATATTTCTTGGCCTAATTATAAGACATAGGCTCTGGAATTTTTGATACATTTGCTATAAATGTGGTGTAGGGTGTGGTGTAAATAGGTGAGAAATTGGTGTAAGCTATATCTAAGACAAGATGAATTAGGATTGGATAACATACCTGGAAATGCAGAACTATCTGATGTAATGCCATTGGACTGAACATTTGCTACAAAGTCTTTTAACCAAACTGGTTTACTGACCTGTCAAGAGCTTTTTCTCAATGGGATATTATGAGTATGTTTAATAGAGACAGGAACCTGAGGTTCTATTATTGGGTTTATTGTGGTAGTTTGGGTAATGTTATCAGAATCAAATAAAGGATGTGGATCAGATTGTGTAGTTGACATATCAGGTATAGCAGAATTAGAAAGAAAATTTGGATTGGGTTGTGTATCAGATAAAGGGAAAGAAAAAATATCATTGTCAGTATTTAAATGTGAGAGATTATCAAGAATGGGATAATCAAGGCAAATTGGTAAAGGTATTTCATGTGAATTTTCTGGTTTGAGACTATGAAAAGGAAATTGATCTTCAAGGAAAATGACATCTCTAGAATTAAAAATTTGTTTAGTAACCAAAGAATACAACTTGTATGCTTTTTGTTGGGTGGCATAGCCAAGTAAAACAGAGGGTATAGCTCTTTAGTCAAACTTAGATTTGGATGGGTGGTTGTTTGTAGCATAGCATAAACATCCTATGCTTCTGAAATAAGTCAAGTCAGGTGGTTTCTGATATAGTTTTTCATATGGAGATTTCTAACCTAAAACAAATGTGGGTAACCTATTCACAATATGAGTAGCAGCTAAGACTGTTTCGAACCAAAAGGGTTTTGAAAAATTAGCTTCATACATCAAGGATCTAGCTACTTGCAAAAGTGTCTTATGTTTTCTCTCTACAATACCATTTTGCTGTGGTGTGTAAACACAGGACTTTTGATGTAAAATTCCATTATTTTGAAATAACTCCAAATATTGAGCATTCACAAATTCACTCCCATTATCACTTCTCACCCTCTTGACCTTAGCAGTAAATTGTGTTTCTACTAATGATAAGAAATGTTTTAGAACATTTAGAACCTGTGACTTTGTGCTTATCAAGTATATCCATGTGTATCTACTATAGTCATCAACTATGGTCACCATGTATGTTGCTCAAGTTATGGACTTAATAGCATAAGGTCCCCATAAGTCAACTTTTATCAACTCAAAAGCATGCTCAGTAAGTGATTCACTCAATTCAAATGATAACCTATGTTGCTTAGACAAAGGAGAAACAAAACAATTGCAATCTTTTATTTCAGAATTAGAAAGTACATGTGAATATTTCAATCTTTGCAATGAAGGGTGTCCTATTCTAAGGTGCCATAACATGGTTTGATCCTTATGTTGATCTTTATAAACTGAAAATGCATTACAAGTTCTGTCAGTAACAAATGAATGCTTATTCAATAAGTAAAGACCAGCTTGCACTTTGCCAATGGCTATTACATCTTTAGTCCGCAAATCCTGCAAAATAGAATATGTAGGTAAAGAGTTAACTGAACTTTGGCAATCTTTGGTCAAAGCATTTATTGATATCAGGCTATAGTGAAAGGATGGTATATACAGGACATTGAGCAATTTGATTCTAGAGTTAAAGTGTATATTTCCAACATGGATTACCAACTTGATTGTACCATCAGGTAGTTTAACTATTTTAGGTTTCTGCAATTTTTAAAAGGAATTAAAAAATTTGAGGTTGGGTGATATATGGTCTGTAGCACTTGTATCAATAATCCATTCTCCTTTGTTTGTATTTTCGAAGCTAGAATTATGAGATTTAAGTACATTACTAGCAAAACAGGAATTGATTTATGATGCACTTCCTTGATCAGCATTGATGACAGATTTCCCTCTCATTGCTTTTGTAACTTCTTGTTGCACCATCTTAGCTAGATTCTCGGTCCAATTATCAAAAATGTCATGCTGTTGTTTCTGTTTATTCTCAAGGGGTGTCTCTTTTGGTTGCTTAACCAAGTTACCATTTGATTTTCCCTTCTTTTGTATTAATTCCAAAAACCAGTCGGGGTGCTCATGGATTTTGAAGCAAGAGTCTTTTGTGTGACCAGAATTTTTGCAAAAATAACAATATTGATCTTCCTTTTTTGTTTCTTTCTAAAACCTGATCTATTGTCTTTAAAATTGTTCATTCTGAAATTTGTTCCTCCCTGTGCGAGCATGACTGAGCTTGATTCACTTGATTCAATTGTAATATGATGAACATCCCTTTGTCTTTCAACCCTTAGGATAATTGAATAAGCCTTGTTAATGTTAGGAAGAGGATCCATAAGCAATATTTGGTTTCTATCGTGGTCATAACTGTCATTAAGTCCCATAAAAAATTCCATCAAATGATCTTCATTATCAATATCAGCCATTTTACTTGCTGCTTCACAATGGCATATAGGTGACTGCCTCAAACAGCCAACTTCATCCCCTAACTTCTTCAATTTCGTGAAATACACCATCACAACCATGTTTCCTTGTGAAAAACTAGAGATTTCTCTTTTAAGAGAGTATAACAGAGGTCCATTGCATTTGCCAAATCTCTGTGAGATATCTTCCCAAAGATTTTTAGAGCTATCGGCATATATGAAGGCTTCAACTAGATCCTTTGCAATTGAATTCAAAATGCATGAAATTACCATACAATTTGTTCTCATCCATTTCTCATAGTCTGGAGAAATTAATTCTGGTTTTTCAACTGTGCCATTTATGAACCCTAATTTGTTTTTTGCTCTTAAAGCAATTAGCATCGACCTACTCCAAGACAAGAAATTCTGGCCAGTTAGAGGAGAACTTACTAGAACAAGGCTTGGATGATCTGAATTCGTCAAAGTGAAAGGATCATTGAAATTCTCCATTTCAGATCTTGCTTTCGTGCTTCTAACAAGTTGATTTCCCTCAATCTCTACCATATTTTCTTCAATTATTGATCGATAAAAAAGAAAGTAATTGTGAAATCATCTGATTTCATGTAGGCTCTGATACCATGAAAAGTTTCTTCATGGCTAACACAAAAATGAAATTCACAGTAACCAAACAATCAGAGTTAGTAGTTAACAAACTCTGTTGATTAAGAAGATGAAGCGATATCTTCGTTCATTTCATACTGAGTACATCGTATTGTATTTATACAAGAAGAGAAGGTTTTTAGCTAACAAAGAACCAATCCTAACTCAAGAAACAAATTCCCAGGCTGTACAAAACTAACCGATACAATTGGGCCTGTTTGATACAATAAATTTGACACTCGACAACTCAGCAACAATTTGACACCAAAAAATAAATAAATATGCTTTACAGAAAGTGGTTTATCCGAATTTGAAGAGAATTCGATTGCTAAGAGTGAAATCGAAACTGAGATGGGTTTGATAAAAGATGAAATGGATTTTTGATAAAAGTGAGATTAACCGTGAAATTAAAGAGGAGGATGATTGAGAAGGGATAGAAAGAAGCGAGTTAGAGAAGCTATTTGGTGCTGTTGTGGCATTTGTTGGTTCTATGAATAGTGTTGATAAAATATTATTGAATAATAATAGTGATTTGGAGCTGAAATTGTATGGAGTTCATCAGGTTGCCATTGAAGGGCCTTGCCATGTGCCTCAACCCATGCCATTCAACTTCTCTGCTCGCTCAAGTGGTAGTAACTCTTTTTTTTTTTCTTTTTTAATTTTATTTCTCCTTCTCTTAGATTGATGTCCTTAGATTTAACTTTTGAATTGAGATAATTGGTTTACCTGAACTCGAAGAGAATTCAACTGAAACTGAGGTGGGTTTGGTTTTAAAAGAGGTGTCCATTTTTTTGTCTTAAAGCTTTGTTTTTGTCATTTTTATTATAAGGTTATTGTGGTCCTTTTTCTTCAAATTAATGGCAAAAATGAGTAATTTTGGACAGAAGGACTCAATCATACTACCAAATGTATTTCATAAAAAAACAGGATAGATTAATTATATCTTCAAGTATACAAGGACATAATAATAATTTTTCCTTTAAATTTAGAGTGCTAGTATAATAATACTTAACCCACACCTAGGGTAGACTAACAAAATTTGCCCTAATTTGAATTTAGGATGCAATTGTGAAAGTTTATGATGGAATTATTACAATAGTTTTGATATAATTTAAAGGAAAAATAATAATCAAGTCCCTATATTTCAGCCTAATTAACACTTAAGGACCTTATTTTTAAAAAACTAACTTTAAGGTTTCCAAATTTTAATTTCATTAATGAGAAGATCCTTCTATAAAAAATCAACACTTTTTTCTATCAAATAGATGTGGAATTCCAAAAATGCCCTAACTTAAAAATGAAGTCATCCACCAAAAGGATCATTTGCTTCTCAACCAAGCACATCTTTTTCCTCCCCATTTTAATAATCAAATCCAATAGCTAAGCTTCACAACTATCAATGGCGGATCAACACCAACAAACCACCACCATCTCTAAAATTTTCGTTGTAAATTTTACACTACAACTCAAACTAAGAAACCCATTAAAAACACCCAAAGCCAAATACTGCCCTCCAAATTTCATCAAATCCAAAACTTAATCTTAGATATTGAGAGATAATTGGAGAAAATATAGAAGGTTACCACAGCCATTGTCGTCATCGTCGGAGTTATTGAAAGTACAGTAAAATCAATTTGATTAGAGATTGGGCTATTGCATATAACCATCGATGTCGACAGTGGAGTTACTGGGGAAAGGAGAATCTGGTGATAGAAAAAAAAAAGTATTTGATTGAGGGATTTGAGATTGTTTACTTATTGAATTCTTTATTTTAAATTTTTGGATCTTGAAATTTGTAGATTTTTCATCATCTCTCTCTCCTTTTTATTTTGTTCTCCTTCATTTTACTTAGACATTTTTTTTGTTTTTTTAATGCTCATTTAGAGAAAATACACAAACAAATGAGAAAGTAAATATCCACTTATTTATTTTTTTTATCTTTAAAAATGGTGCTACAATACTAGCCTTAGTAGTGTTGGCAGTGGTAGTGCTTGTGTCAGTAACAACTACAGTAATTATTTCAATTCCAAAAGGAGGACCATAAGTTGCAAAACTAGAGAAGAGTTTCAGAGAACAAGAAAAGAGGAGTGATTTAGATAACAAGAAAATCAAGAATGATTTTTAAGTAAGGGCATTTTTGAAATTTCACATCTGTTTGATGGAAAAAAAAACTGTTGATTTTAGATGGAAGGACCTTCTGTTGACAGATTTAAAATTTAGGAATCTCAAAGTTGATTTTTGGAAACTGAGGTCTTCAAGTATTAATTAGGGCAAAACTCAAGGGCCCAATTATTATTTTTTCTAATAAATTAACACTTTGGAATAAATGAATTCTATAAAATTTTATAGAATTTATTTAGAAATTTATATGTTTGTGTTTAAAATGAAAAATAAAATATAGATTTTAATTCTCTGAATTTGAATATAATTAAACAAAATTCTACAAAATTAAATAATCCAACTTTTTATGATAAAACTACCATTTTTCTTCAAAGTAAAATTTTCAATTTTCATTTCTTATAAAACTTAATAATTTTATCAAAACTATATCAAAATAATTTAAAATTAACTTTTTTAGGAAAATATTTAGAATTATTAAAAAAATGTACACTCACTATTTATTATTGAAAAGACAAAAATTATTTAGAATTACTCTCCATTTGAAAATTGATTCATTGATGATATTGATAAAACTTTCGAAATTAATTTTTTTGAAAACAGCAAGATTATTTATATAATATATAAAAACATAAGCTTAGATGCTGATGTGACATAATTTTAGAGTGTTAAAATGCATATGTGGCAAAATGTTAATTTATTAAATTGAAATTAATTTTTATGTTTTTATAAATTATTTTTATTATAATTAATAAACAACTTAATTAATATCATTAATTATATCTTATTTTTTAAAAATAATTAATAAAGTTAATAATCTATATATTTTTTAAAATAAAGTAGTTTGCAATGTGAAAATGACAAATATAAGCCTTTCAAAAAGTTAAGACAATAATTATTTAAGACAATTGTAAGAAGATAAGACACAATTGTAAAAAAATAAATTATTTTAGATAATATTTTTATCAAAATAATATCTATAAAAAAATTATCTCTAATACTAATATATTAATATATTAATACACGCTTAGGGATATAACTTTTAAAAAATATGACATTCACACGCTTAAAACACATTATACTAAATAAATAATACATTAATATTTCAAGTAAAGATACAACCATTTATAACAATTCATAAACATAAAATAAAATAAAACTTAATTTCTTATTTCAATAAAATAAAAATAAATTAAAAAAATACATTTCATTTTTAATTAGTAATTAAAAAAAAACTTGGTTGATTAGCTTGATATATGAAGTAGTCTCATATGTCAGGAGTTAAGTTACATGGACACAAGACATGAGATATTAGAACGTAGAGATGCGATAATTTTTAACAAAGTACAATATCCACACTCTTAGAACACACAATACAGAATATGTAAGACATTAATATTTCAAATAAATAAATAATCATTTGTAATAAATTATAAACATTAAACAAAAAGAACTTAATTTCTTATTTCAAAGACATGAAAATTTATATATATTTAAAAACAGAGCAGTTTGCATTGTGAAATTGCCAAGTGTAAGCCTTTGAAAAAGCCAAGCATTAGCAGAACAACAATTATTTAAGACAGTTGTAAAAAGATAAGACACAATTGTAAAAAAAAAAGTTATTTTAGATAATATCTTTATCAAAATAATATCTATAAAAAAGATTATCTCTAACATTAATATATTAATATGTTAATATAAATTTATTTTTCATTACAAAACAATTAATAAGACATATTAATATTAATATATTAATATCTATAAAAAAGATTATATATAACACAAATATATCAAAATAAGTAATTTACATGCGTATGGATATAATTTTTTAAAAAGTAACACATTCACAAGTTTAGAACACGCTACACTAACTAAATAGTATATTAATATTTCAATCAAATACACGATCATTTATAACAAATCATAAATATAAAATAAAATAAAAATTAATTTATTATTTCAACGAAACAAAAATATATTTAAAAAATACACTTCATTTTTAATTAGTAATTAAAAAAACTCCTTAGTTGATTAGTTTGATGTATGGAGTAATCTTATATGTCAGGAGTTAAATTGCACGGATACAGGATAATAGATATGAGAATATATAAAATACGATAATTTTTTAAAAAGTACTACATCCACACTCTTAAGACACAAAATATAGAACAAGTAATACATTAATATTTCAAATAAATAAATAATCATTTGCAATAAATTATAAACATAAAATAAATAAAAAACTTAATTTCTTATTTCAATGACATGAAAACAAATTCAAAGAAAAAAAAACACTTCACTTTTTATTGATAATTAAAAAAACACCTTGATTGATTAGTTTGATATATAGAATAGTCTCGTATACCAGGAGCTAGATTGCACAGACACAGAACACAAGATGCAAAATGTACATGATTTAATAATTTTTAAACAAGTAGGATATCCATATACGTATCACACATTACACATAATAAGTAATACATAAATATTTTAAATAAATAAATAATCATTTGCAATAAATTAATATATATAAAAAAGATTATCACTAACATTGATATCTTAATATATTAATATAATTTTATTTTTTGTTACAAAACAATTAATAAGTAATCCACACGCTTGCAGAAAAAAATTTTACAAAGTAAGACATTAACATGCTTAGAACACACTACACTAAATAAATAATACATTAATATTTCAAATAAATATACAATCATTTATAAAAAATTATAAATATAAAATAAAATAAAACTTATTTTCTTATTTCAATGACAAAACAAATTAAAAAAATAATGTAAACATAAAATTTGTTCCTGAAATTAAGAAGCAAAAATTACAAAATACAAATTATATTTGTAATGTAATGGATACAATCTCTAGTGAAATCTTCTATTACAATGAAGATTATCCTCTGATTCTTCTCTTTGTCGGGAGCGCGATTCAAGAGTCGAAAAACTTGATCTTGAACACGATTCAACGGCCGAAAGACTTAATGTTGAATTGATGTAGAGCGAATGTTTGATGATTCAAGGGTCGTGGAGACATGATCTTGAATTGACGTAGAATTTTGATTCTTTGGACTTGAGACAAAACTTTTGTAGTCTTGAGTTTGACAGAATTTCGAGACTTTTTTTCTGTCTCTTTCTCTACGAGTCTCTATGTGTCCCTATGTAAAAAGAGACCTCTTATTTATAGAGATTTGAGGAAGTCTCCTGGTAATTTAATTGGCCCACTTGACAAGCTCTCATTAGCTACTGTTGTGTCACCTAACCAATGTAGACGTTTGACTTATCAGTCAAGATTTAATTTAATTGGTTCACTTGGCTAATTTTTATTGGACTTTACTATATTATTTATTTATGCAGTAAATAATATTTATCCAATAATTTTATTTTCATAACCACTTAAATATTTTGATCGGCTATTAAAATAAATTACTTAATTTAACTAACTAATAATTTAATTGGCTAATTAAATAATTAAATTAATAATTAAATTAACTTAAATAAAATTTTAAGTGTCTACAGATGCCCCTTCAAGACTTGTTCATGAGCTTTTTTGAATGGGTCTCGAAAATTTGAAGAACTTTTTTTTTCACGCCCATTTTTTTTATGGCATGAAATTTCTTCTTTTTTTTTTCCTTGGCCTAATTTGATGAGCCAAAGATTTTTTTTTTTAACTTGAATTTTCAAGTTATAATTTTCTCACAACTCCCATTTAATAGGCTATTTATTATTTTATTTTTTTTAGTTCAAATAGTGAAATTCTAATTTTTTTTTTACAATTAGAATTTTCATTTTTTTTCAAGAAATTAAATCCTTCATGATTTTGGAGTTGAGAATCTAAATTCCTATCGAATTCAGAGTTGAAAATCTGAACCCTTGTCAAATTCGAAATTGAAAATTGAAAATCCTTGTCGGATTCAGAGTTAAATTTAAATCTTTATCGAACTTAGAGTTGAAAAATTTAAATCATTGTCGAACTCAGAGTTGAAAAATTGAAATCCTTATCGAACTCGAAGTTGACAATTCTATATAAAAAGGATTCTCTTGATATATATTTTTTTTCACATAAAAACTTCAAAAAAGTCGGCCGCAACTTCAATCGTCTGGCGCACACTCAATTGTTAAGTACGCTCTTTCTTTCCTTTTTTTTTCCAACTCAATTGCAGCTAATTCAATTTATGAAATTAATTTTGATTTTTTTTACTGTCTTCGCACTTTAGTTACTCTAATTTGCTTTTCCCTCTAACTTGAATATCATTTGCGGCATTACTTTGAATTGATGACTGCATAAACGTGTCAACATATCACTTATTTGCTTTACCTTAATTTAGGATTTGTGATCTTCATGTGACCATACTCCCAATAAATTGATAAGACTATATTATAGGACATTGGTTGACATCAATCTATGTAGTATTTTCCACACGTGCATGCATTTAAATCCGATGTCAGTTTTTTTTTGTCAATCAAAAAATTGGACTTCAGACTCAGATTCAAGACATGAACTCAAAATTCTGCCCCTTGAAGGCTTCACCTGACCTTCGCCTGTCGGTCACTGGAGCACCGCCGCCGCCGCTTGCTATGGTGGCTAGAAAATCATTTTTGCCTGAAAATTGACGAGTCTTACATTAAAATGCTCGAAATTGCATGGGGAGTTCAAATCCATGATCAATTTTTGCTGTTTATGTTTTGTTTGGCCGAAATCGGCTTTTGAAGCTTCTAAAGGCCGCTTCGCCGCTCATCCATGGCAAGTTCGTTTATCGAGCCTCTCGCCTGCGATTAATGGAGGGAAGATGACCAGGAGGCAGAGAGGAGTCGATTGCCGCTAACCGTCGTGCCTGAAATTACCGAAACAAAGCAGATTGCTAGAGAAAGCAAATGGCGCCACAGGAGAGAGAGAGCATTGACTCGCTTGAGCCTTGCTTCGATAGGCGAAACAGAGGCCAAAATCGAGATTGGTGATGCCCCAGAAGTCGATCGCCGCCCAACTTCGGCAGTTTGGTGTCACCAAACTCTTCATGGAAAGGAAAGCTTATTTGGGTCCATCTCGTGTAATGAAGAAAGACCTCCTTTTAGAGGATAATGATAAGTTATCTTCATAAAAAGTGGAACACTTCATCAATCTTCGTTCAAGCCTCTTGACTTTGTGCTATAAGAACTAATACTTCATTGAGTCATATAGCCCCCACAAATTTAGTAGACAATTGGGTTATTGCCAAGATCTTTCTGGTAACATGGACATATCCTTTGCGAAAGTGTGTTTGGAAACAGTCGTACAACTTTGGAAATCTTGCGTTCATTTAGCCAGTGGTGTTAAACTAACTATTCCTTCAGTGAGGCTTGATAGTCGTTTCTCTTATATTGAAGCGTATAAGGATTGGTGGAAAATGGAATGGTCTAAAGCTTTCCCTCAAGATGAGACGCCGAAAGTTAAAAGAAATGCCAAAACTATTGAAATCTTCAAAGTCTTCGTGACTGAAGAATTCATATGTTGAAAATAGTAGCTACATCCCTTTAAATCATCCCCAAGAATCTACTGTTGAGAAAGATAAGAAAGAGGCACCAATTATGTTAAAGCTGAAACCTCAAACAGCTGCTGGCACTTCTTCATAGAAAGATTCTCTTATAGAAGCTAGTGATGAGTCAAATCCCTCAAATAATGACATCTCCACCCAAGTTGCAACAAGTCCAAACGCAGCTGAAGAAGCACTAGATTTTCACTCCAAACAAAGGTGTTCTAAAAGGAATATGCTTAATTCATCTCCTTCAAATGAAGAGCAGCATGATTCCGACCATTGTTGGAAGAAAATAAAGCGAAACAAGCAGGCTTTATCAGCACAACAACTTTATGATGCTAATGACCCGATAAGCTTTTTTTTTCCCTTTTCTTATCTTTTTTTTTTTAACTTCTTTTTTTTAAAACTTTTTTTTTACTCTAATCTCCTAAACCCTTTTTTTTTTAATTTCTTTTTGCAGATGGATTTCAATGACGTGGTTTGTGATGATGAACCTTGTGTACTGCCTGTAGATAGCATGAGTTCTATACTTGGGCCAGCTTCTTTCGATCTTTCCTTAATTACTTCCAAAGATCTTGATGGAAATCCTCCAATGAGAGAATCTAGCACTGGTCACTATAGTGAAAAACCACAAGATACTCATCAAACAAAGAAAACGAGTTGTCCTGTTGTGAATACCCAATTTTTCAGGCTCAAAAAGCCTATTTTCCCGGGCTGCAAACAGCCTGGCCGGACCAAAGGCCATTTTGGAAGTTCATCGAAAGTATGCCAATATGGTACTTGAAACGTCCGAAAAATTACGAGGATCGC
>CANUEP010144904.1:0-30451 GCA_947857235.1 Jatropha podagrica | reverse complement strand
TCTAGTAATTAGGTTAATTAAAATTGGAGTCATTTAGGGTTTTCCTAGTTTACCCTTAAATAATTAAACCAGGTGGCGACTCTCATACATCACGTGCATTTCTATCCTTTTGCATACGCATTATGCCATGCATCCGGGGGGTAGGGATTCACAAGAAGCAGTCTGTCGTTGCTATAGACTACAATGATTTACGTAGCAACATCCCCTCCCGAATGAAAAGAAAAATTAAGTGGGTAGTGACCACAGGGTCCACATTGAAGGCAAAACCCCATATTGTTGTTTTAACCGGCCAAGTCTCTCATCAAATTGAGGAAGAAGAACTTGATGTAGTAATGGTTGGCCATATTACTTTTCAAGATATGGATCAAGACCAAGATCCTATCGAAGAAAGTGCTGACGATGCTCCCTTGGCTTTAGAGGAGGAAAGTAAAGCTACAGTTGATCAGTTGAAACAAATCAATCTCGGAATAGTGGAAGATCCTCGCCCAATTTTCCTTAGTGCAAATTTGTCATCTAAGGAGGAGATGGAGTATGTTGAGTTACTTTGAGAGTATCAAGATGTATTTGCATGGTCTTATAAAGAGATGTCGGGGTTGGATCCTAAGGTAGCAGTCCACAACTTGGTAATCAAACCTGGGGTAAAGCCAGTGAAATAGGCTCAAAGGCGATTTCGTCCAAAGTTGATTCCCTGATTGAAGTTGAAGTCAATAAACTCATTGAAGCCGATTTTATAAGGGAAGTCAAGTATCCTACTTGGATCTCAAATATTGTTCCTATCAAAAAGAAAAATGGAAAATTAAGAATTTGAGGGTATTTGGAGATTCAAAGTTAGTAATCAATCAGGTACTTTCTTTATATGAAGTAAGAAAGCCAAAATTATTGCCTTACTTCAACTATGTTGTTAAACTTCTCTCTCAGTTTGATAGTGCTTCCATCGAGCACATATTGCGGAAAGAAAATCATCAAGTTGATTCTTTAGCAAATTTGGCATCAACTTTAGTAGTGCTAGATAAAGAAGTGAGGGTGCCAATATGCAAAAGATGGGTAATACCGTCCATGTGGGATGTTGAACTTGAAGGAGTGGATGTTGTCTCTATTTATCAAATTGATAAAGAATATTGGCGACAACCTCTGGTCAATTATCTGGAGCATGGAAAATTTCCAAATGATCCAAAGAAGAAAGTTGAAGCAAGACGTCGAGCTTCTCGCTTTATAAACTTCAAAGGTACGCTTTATCGTCGCTCTTTTGATGGAGTCTTTCTACGCTACCTTGGGAAGGAAGAAGCTATCAAAGCTTTGGAAGAAGCGCATTCAGGTGTTTGTGGTGCACATCAATCTGGGCCAAAGTTACACTTTCAAATTAAAAGGATGGGATACTATTGGCCAACGATGGTAACGGATTGCATGAATTACGCTAAAAGATGTCAAGAGTGTCAATTACATGCAAATTTAATTCATCAACCGCTTAAACCGCTTCACCCAACAGTAGCATCATGGCCTTTTGAAGCTTGGGGATTTGATGTTGTAGGGCCGCTTCCAAAAAGTTCAAATGGTCACCTGTACATTCTTGCTGCTATTGATTACTTCTAAAAATGGGTTGAAGCTACTCCGTACAAAGAAATCAAGAAGGAAACTGTGGTGAGCTTTATTAGAACAAACATCATTTATTATTTTGGTGTGCCTCGATACATCATAACTGATAATGGAAGGGAGTTTTACAATAAAGCCATGGACAAGTTATGTGAGCAATTCAAATTCAAGAAATATAATTCGTCCATGTATAATGCACTAGCAAACAGACTTGCAGAGGCATTCAATAAGACTCTGGGCAAACTTCTCAAGAAAATAGCCAATCGATCAAAAAAGGATTGGCATGAAAGGTTGGGGGAAGCATTATGGGCTTATCGAACTACATATAGAATATCAACTCAAGCAACTCCATCTTCACTTGTTTATAGTGTAGAAGTTGTTCTTCCTCTCGAACAACAAATTCCATCCTTGAGAATTTCCATTCAAGAAGGACTCTCTAACAAAGACAATGCTCGACTTCGCCTGCAAGAGTTAGAAGCACTAGACAAAAAATGACTTGAAGCGTAACAACATTTGGAGTGTTATCAAGCTAGAATGTGCAAAGCTTTTAATAAGAAGGTGTGAATTCATTCTATTCAAGTTGGTGACTTGGTTCTAGCAATGAGAAGACCAATAATCATGTCACGATGTATGGCCAATAAGTTCCTTTCAAACTGGGACGGATCGTATGTAGTTCAAGAAGTCCACTCAAATGGAGTATACAAGATAATTTATCAAGATGGAGTGCGAATCGGGCCAATCGATGGCAAGTTTTTGAAGAGATACTACGCCTAGAAGCTCGACAGCGCTCCTAGCCCGCATGAGCTAAAACTGTGAATGGCTAAAAAAAAAAAAACAAAAAAAATTTTTTCTTATAATTGAACTACGTTGTGACTTGATCTTTCAAATAAAAAAAAGAAGGTACGTAAGCAGCTTAGTATTACACTAAGTTCAGTCACATAAAAAAATCTCTCTTTTGTAATTGAACTACGTTCTGACTTGATCCTTAAAAAAAAAAAAAGAAGGTACGTAGGCAACTTAGTATTACACTAAGTTCAGTCACATAAAAAAAATCTCTCTTATAATTGAACTACGTTATGACTTGATCCTTCCAAGAAGGAGGTACGTAGGCAACTTAGTATTTTGCTAAGTACAGTCGCAAAAAAAAATTGAGCAAAAAGAATAAGTGTGATGAGTAATATATGAAATCAAATTTCATTAATAATGAAGGAATTCGATTACATTCAAACAAAAAGAACTAAGCAAAGTCTAAAAAAAAAGCCTTTATGGATTCCATTCAAGCTACTCCAACTCAATGCGCTTATCAGAAAGAAGCTTTTGCAACTTAGAGAAAGATTGCTCATCTTCTTCAATACGAACTGGTATAGCTTCAAATTTGGATATTTCCTTACGAGCTTGAGAAACCATGCTCTGTTTCTCTAAGACATCGCTCTTCATACCTTCTAGGGAGGACTCAAGTACTTTCTTCCTTGAAGTTAGCTTGGCCAATTCTTCCTTAATTTTGGCAAGTTCATCCTCAACAAATGAAGCATTGGCAATGGCCTCTTTCTCAAGGTTTAAAGAATCATCTAGTTTCCCTTTTAACTTCTCTAATTCCTTCAGCTGAAATTCTTATGAAACACTTGAAGTAAAAGATGATTTTAGCTGTAAGAAATCATTTACAAGCTTGAGGTAGCCCGCGAACTGCTCTCTTAAGATGTTGGTATCAAATCCTTTTCCTTTTTCAATGCCATCAAATATTATATGGGCTTGTTCAGCAAAGGAAGGAACATGTGCTGTAGAAGTTCAACCAATTTTGGCTCTTAATCCCTTCCATGCCATTATTGAAACTTTACGGCGATAGTCAGTCATAAAATCATTGCCACAAAATGCAGACATTTCAGAAGTAGCATGACAATTCATTTTCTTTGTTTGATGAGTATCTTTTGGTTTTCCACTATAGTGACCAGTGATAGATTCTCTCAATGGAGGATTCCCATCAAGATCCTTCTAAGTAATTAAGGGAAGATCGAAAGAAGCTGGCCTAAGTATAGAACTCATGCTATCTGCAGGTAGTGCACAAGGTTCATCATCACAAATCACGCCATTAAAATCCATCTGCCATAAGAAATTTGAAAAAAAAAAGATTCAAGAGATTGGAGTAAAAAAAAAGTTTGAAAAAAAAAAGAAAAAGGAAAAAAAGCTTACCAGGTCAACAACATCATAAAGT
This sequence comes from Jatropha podagrica, assembly GCA_947857235.1. Lineage (NCBI taxonomy): Eukaryota > Viridiplantae > Streptophyta > Magnoliopsida > Malpighiales > Euphorbiaceae > Jatropha > Jatropha podagrica. The sequence continues at coordinate 26,652 of CANUEP010144904.1, read as the reverse complement.
TGTTGTGCTGATGAAGCCTGCTCGTTTCGCTTTATTTTCTTCCAACAACGGTCAGAATCATGCTGCTCTTCATTTGAAGGAGATGAATTAACTATCTTCCTTTTAGAGCATCTTTGTTTGGAGTGGGAATCCAATGTTTCCTCAACTGTTCTTAGAGCTGTTGCAGCTTGGATGGAGATGCCATTATTTGAGGGACTCATCGCTGGCTTCTATAAGAGAATCTTTCTATGTAGAAGTGCCAGCAATTGTTCAAGGTTTCAGCTTTAGCATAATTGGTGTCTCTCTCTTATCTTTCTCAACAGTAGATTCTTGGGGAGGATTTAAAGGGATGCATCTACTCCTCTCAACATTTGAATTCTTAAAATGGGAAGACTTGGAAGATTTCAATAATTTTGGCATTGCTTTTAACTTTAGCTTCTCATCTTGAGGGAAAGTTTTAGACCATTCTGTTTTCCACCAATCCTTATACGCATCAGTACAAGAGAAACGACTATCAAGCCTCACTGAAGGAATAGTTAGTTTAGCACCACTAGCTAAATGGACGCAAGATTCCCAAAGCTATATGACTGTTTCTAAACACACTTTTGCAAAGGATATGTCCATGTTGCTAGGAAGATCTTTGCAATAACCCAATTGTCTACTAAATCTGTGGGGGCTATATGACTCAATGAAGTATTGGTTCTTATAGCGCAAAGTCAAGAAGCTTGAACGAAGATTGATGAAGTGTTCCACTTTTTGTGAAGAGTTCCACTTTTTGTGAAGATAACTTGCCATTATCCTTTAAAAGGAGGTCTCTCTTCATCACACGAGATTGACCCAAATAGGCTTTCCTTTCCATGAAAAGTTTTGTGACTTCAGTTTCATTATAGTATTTGGCCATTCATTGTCCACTATAGGAAGTCATTCTAGTATCTCCATCAATGTCATGCATAAAATCTGTATCAAAACAGTTAGCTAGCCAAGCATAGACATAATAGAAAGGTAATGGAACTTCACACCTCTTCAAAGTTATTGCAGTAGAGATTGCTCGATGGCCTCTATAAATGCTTGCCAAAACAGGAATAGCCAAAGAAAAAAGTTTCACCAGAGGCAATCTTACTTGCAACTTTAAAAGTGCTTGGGCGAATAAGATTCACTGGATCATGTGAAAGAGCAAATTTGCATAACCAGCAAGAAATTAAAGCAGCCAAATAAACTTCTTCTCATAGATCATCTTTTATGTTTAGAATTTCAAACGGCTTTTGCCAATTTCATCTCGTGGTAACTTATTGACAATAATACCTGAAGGATTAAAATTGTTCTTGGGAGGAGCAGTTCTCTTAGTGTAATCCTTTTCAGGAGGCTCAGGATATCTAACAAAGCCGCGAAATCAAAAGTTTACCCAGTTGCGAACATTCAATTCAAAGGTGCTCTCCACTCGCTTGGCATTTTTGTAGTAAGCATAGAACAAGTATTTGCAGCTTTGTGGTAAGAAAGAAGCTCCGTCTCCATCAACTCCAGTAAGATCTGCAACTAAAGGAATCATCTCAACATAAAATGAGCCGTGGATTGGAAGTCCACCAAGGAACTTCAAATCTAGAACAGAAATAGACTCTTCTCCAGTTGGAGGAAAAGAGTATTTGTTGAAGCACTCTAATGTTCACAAAAATGATGAATGACGTTGGGGCAGCGATCATAAGTGAAGAGTGATGCGAACAAGCATGATACACATTGGCTTTCAAAAGCAGTTGCTTATTACTTGCCAGCACATCTTCAAGCCACTCCCAATAGTGCTCGACAAAATGAAAATTCACCAATAAATTTGAAGGAGGGATGCCAAGAAATTTCATTATTGTGGATACGATTCCTCAAAAGTGAAAGATTATTTAATGGAGTTTGAGGCGAATGAAGTGAAGATTGCAGCAAAAGACATTAGACACGCTTAACTACTTCATGTGAAAGTTGGAATTCACATGTCCGTTCAATAGTCCAATCCATAAGATGAGGTGGGTCAACTTTGCTTGATGCATTGGCTCCCAAAAATTCATCAGCAGATCTTTGAAAAGTGAAGATTATTCTAGGATTTGAACCCTCTTCATTGTCGCTCAAAAGTTTCATACATGGAATTTTGCGGGAAGCTGAAAGATCAATTATGCGAACCATTTTGATGAAGTCTCAAAAATAGTTGACTGCCTGAAAAAAAAATCAAAAGAGGACTTGTTAAAAAAAATCAATCAAAATCAATTTTGACATGTCCATGGCAAATGTAGTGCATATGAATTTAGAAAAAAAAAAATCAATCAAATTCTTATGCTCAACTGTGTTCAGGCCAAATTAAATTCGCAAATTGTTGGTTATCAACAGAATTGGGCATGCAAATTAAAGTCAAGTATGTAAATTCATGATTATCAATTATGAATTTAAAAAAAATACATATATATATATATATATATATATATATATAATATAGTAAAAAATAAATAAATAAGAAAAAAAAAAGAAGAAGAAGAAGAACGAGGCGATGGCTTTCTCTCCCCTCGCTCAATTTCTTGATTGTAGAAAGTGATCACTTTTCGGTCACTCCATAGGCCGCCGATCAATGCAGCTTGGATGGTGATCAACTCCGCAGACATCGTCGAACTTAGTTCCGGCCCTGTCTTGTGATGATCGGATGTCCAGAAGCGTGAACAGAGACCTTTTTCGCTGACGCTTCTCTACTTCGAGTACCAGTGGTTCTCGCCAATTCTGGTGGCTTGAGATGGTAGGGAGAGCATAAATCTATTCTCCATTATGTTTCGAGCAAAACCCCTCTATTTAATGCAAACTCACGTTTTGATGCAACAACTCTGTTTATTTAATGCTGGCAGTTGTGCATGTTTAAACTAAGGGACAAGATCATTAATTACTCTCCATGCACTGCCTTGTTTTAGCCAAAACGTGATAGACACCTTAAATGCTTTTATTTCTAAACGTTATTAAAGTAAATCTGTCACTTTTCTATAAAACTTTTCTGATTCTCCTAGTTAACGTTGGACAAGAGTAGGAGCCATTGTTCAAGCTTTCAAAATCTCTCTAAGCTCTCTCTTCTACCCCCCCTTCATCTTTCTTTTCTTCATTGTTCTTCAAGAGATATCATCTAAGTGAAAAGAATTTTGTTTTCAACTCTTTCTGAAGAATAGATCTATTTTTCTAATTTTGAATCTGTATTCTATTCTTCTCTGCTTATAATTGCATTTCGCTCTTTCCATATAGATTTCTGTAATCTATTATGGTTAGAGATCTTTAAAAGAAATATATTTGTGTAATATCTTGTTGAGAAGCTATTGTGTTATAGGTTTTCAAGTAACCTTCTCCTTTAGTGAGATTCTAAATTCTTGATATGAGTTTTCTGATCTCTGCAAAATAGAAAAGGGTAGAGGTTAACTAGAACCTGTGAAATCTAGTGAGTTAAGGTTACATTTAGGTGTTAAATCTATTTCCTTATAATTGTTGGTTTGTATCTTACCCTTAAAAAGAGATAACATAGTGGAGGATCTCAAGATGCGTCTTGGGGAGTGGATGTAGGCGAGTTAGTGCCGAACCATTATAAATCCCTATGCCTATCTTCTTTCATTTTCTAAAGTTTTTTGCTTGATTATTTTCTGTTTACACAAGTATTTATATTTTTAGAAATGCTAAGTTGATTTAAGTTCAGTTCTAATTGTGAATAAGCTCTATCTCTGTTGAAAATTAAAACTCTGGTTTTCTGTATTGTGACCTTATCAAGTTCTAATTTGTTGTTCTATATTCATTTCAGTTCAATATTTTAGCTACAATTCATTTTCTAATTTTGTAGAAGCTTTTTGAAGAAGTTCTAAATACAAATACGTCACTTCGCAAAGTCTTTCTAATCTAGCAGTAGTTTTGTGAAGTTGTTCTAAACTTGATAACTTCACTTCACAAAGCTGTTCTAATCTTGTAAGAAGACTTGTGAATCAATTCTAAAATCAATTGTAGTATTTCACATTGTCGTTCTAGACTTGGAACTGTGTTGTGAGAAAGTTCTAAACTGAATAACTGTCTCTCACAAATACATCCTAATTCGACTGCAACAAAATTCTAATCTAGTGTTTTTTAAAAGCAAAATTTTTAGAAAACCCAATTCATCCTCCCTCTTGGGTTGTACCATACATATAAACGGGACCCACGGAATTCTTTGTTGAATGATGAATTTGTTAACATGTAGGCTATGACTTTTTACAATGATGAAATAAGAAATGATATGTTATATGAATTTAGGAGGAACTTAGAATATGAATTATGAATTTTGAGTAAGGATTTGACTCCCTTTTGAATTGGTGGTAATTAAATGCAATAATTCCATAGTTTTAGTCGAATCAGGTTAGAGATTGATATATCCTTGTTCTTTTCACGTTATTTTCAGCTCATTAGGTGTATTCTTCCTTATTAAGCAATTCAAGTTAGAGTTTCCAAGCCCTAGTCTTGGAGTTTAGCCTTCTATACCAAAACAAAGCAGAAATTTATACAATAATAGTTAGAATGTGGATGAACTTACTCAACTTCAAGACGATATGAAATTACTAGTATTCTTGCTTTAATCGTAGAATTCGGTGCCTAAGTGAAAATGTAACAAACTATATTAGTTTGTACGTGTATATAAGAGATGAAATAGATAAGTTTAAGAAGTTTATGTAAATTTATATAATTATTATGTTGTAATAAAAGATTGTAAATGATGATTATATTGATTCGTGGATGGGATATTTGTTAAGATGATTGCCCCATAGAAGGGCTGTTTGAATTGAATTAAAGAATATGTGATATTGGTAATAAGTAACTTTTATAATATGTTAATTTGAATATTTTTTTTTTAAATGATTAGAATATTTAGGTTGAAAATAAATATTTAATGTAATGATAAATATGATTATTAATGTCTTGTTTATGAATGTTTATAATAAAGAAAATCTCTTTAATATTTATGTTTTAAAATTTTTATTTGATTTAAATTATAAATAGCATAACGGAATTTTATACTCAGCGCGGTGAGTTTTCTCACGTGCATGTTGGAGATAGTATAGACTGAGATGATCCAGTGTTCTAAGATTAGAGTAGGAGAATATTCTTCAGACATTTAAGCATATATTAAGAACTTGGCATGTCGTATAAATATTATTTGTTGAGAGTGTAAGTAGTGGTTTGACAATTAAAATTTTTAACACTAAACTTATTTTGGATTTTAATTTATAGACTATTTTATAATTCAATTTGATTATTTAACTTTCATTATTGAAGGTTCCATAGAGGAATCAATATTTTAAATTCAAATATCTTTGTATAGCGTTAAAAGGTTATCAATATTATAAAAGAAAAAGTTTTCATTGATATTTCTAATGTATTATGATTTAATCATTTTCTTTAATAAAATATTTTCCCTAATTTAATATCATATTTTTATAGTATTTTTAGCTTAGTTTTTATTAGGAATTTTAGTATTTTTAATTTCTTTAATTAGTTTTTCACTTAGATTTATTTATATTTTTAATTAAGTTCCCTTAATTCTTGAAAAGCTTGATTTGAAGGGTTTTTAGCAGAAAAATAGCCAAAAGTCGCATCAAAGAAGGCTGGAGTTAAAACTTGAAGTTTAAAGCTCAACATGCCAAGTCAAGGAAGCACACGGGCAGGCTATGCAAAGCCATAGCCGTGGCACCTACTGGAAACTCAACTGAGCTGAATTTAGTTATTCAACCCACGTAGATCTGAAACATGGGCGTGGCCTATGTATGTGGCTACATGAAAATAATAAAAGGGCTCATCTTAAGCATTGCTCAAGCCCAACCTGATGAAAGAAAACTCCTAAGTAGGAAGGAATCCAAATCAAATTAGTTTCCTACTCAGATTCAAAGACACCCTATGAAGTCTATATAAAGAGAGATCACCGCAGCAATTAAATCATCAATTGAATATTAAAGCTTAGATCTCAAATCTGGATTCTATTCTTTTCTTAGTTTTTCTCTCTTTGTAAGATTTCAAGCAATCAAGTTGTGTAAAGAAGCAAGGGAGCCGTCTATCCTATTGCTTGACTAGTTTTTATCTCTAAACTCCTAATCTTGTTTTATTTCCATTAATTCTTATTGTTTATGGAATTATTTTCAAGTTTAATTGAGTTTTATTTAATTACTACGTTGAACTAAACTCTTATACTAGGGATTTGATGTGGCTTAACTTCTACTCCAATTTATGATATTAGATTTGTTTTTTTTATTCAAGATATAATTTAATATTGAACTTAATGCTTTCAGGCAGAATTTCTCCCCTGGATTGATTTATTTCATTAATTACTATCGAAAGAAGGATTTTTTATAAGAAAAGGGTAATGAATTACATGGGAATAATAACTTGATGTGGAAGCAATATGGTTTGACTCATGGGGAGTTTTCATAATTTAACGACCTTAGGTTATGAATTCTTGAACAAACCATAAAACTTAATGATTTAATTCATGTTTGGATTGCAATTGGGAGATAGGTAATTAGACGGGGTTAAAATAGCTAACAATACATCAAAAGAGCTTGTTAGTGACTTTAGGGTTGTTTTCCCTACTTGAACAATTAAAATTGATTAGCAAACTAATAAAGTAAATTGAATAGAATTAAGTGAAATCAAAATCCCTAATAGCTTTTAAACCTTGATTTATTTTCATCAAATATTCTTGCTTGAATTCTTTTCTACCTTGTTTTATTTTATTTTTACAAATATCCTCTTATTGTCATTTAAATAATAGTAGGTTAAAATAATTTTGGTACTTGGCATACAATCGTCATGGGACGATACTCTACTCACTCTTTATTACTTGTTGCAATTTCGTATACTTGCAAAAATTGCTGTCAAGTTTTTGGCGCCGTTGTCGGGGATTGGCATTACCAATATCAATACTGATTAATCTATTATTAATTTAGACATTTATTTTTCTGTTATTTAATCTTTGCAAAGATGATCTCAAAGTAGTGAACCTTTAGTTTTTTATCTAGAAATTGAAAAGACTTGTCAAAGGAACAACGTTGCAAAGAGAAATCGAGAGCGTGAATAGCAAAGGCAATCAACCATGGCTGGATTAGAAGAAGAGACTCATGACTTACTGGAGCAAGAGGAATAAGAGATACTGCAGCACCAGTTAGAGCAAAATCGAAGAAATCCTATTCGCACTTTACGAGATTACACTACCCCTTCTCTTAATGGGACCACCTCTAGTATCACCAAGCCTAGGGTAGAAGTTAACAATTTTGAGATAAATCCTGCCATTATTCAAATGCTTTCTACCTCAATCTAATATGGAGGGTTACCTAATGAGGATCCAAATGCCCATATCACCAATTTCTTAGAGATTTGTGATACCTTTAAACAAAATGGAGTTTCTGAGGATGCTATTGTGCCCTACAGGAAGTTTTACCACGTGGGATGAGTTAGCGCGAAAATTTTTTGTGAAATTCTTTCCATCTTTGAAGACCACCAAGCTGCGCAATGAGATATTAACTTTTGCTCATCATGATCAAGAAAACTTGTATCAAGCTTGGGAGAGATTCAAGGACCTGTTTAGAAAGTGCCCACATCATGCTCTACCTAAGTGGTTACAGTTACAAACTTTCTATGATGCATTATCTCCTAACATTAAGATTACTTTGGATGCAGCTACTGGAGGATCTTTTGAAAGGAAAGGAATTGATGAGGCTTATGATTTGATAGAAGAGATGGAGAGCAATAGCCATTATCAAAATACCTTGGAAAGGAAAAAGACTGCAGGGATATATGAGATTGATGCCATAACTACGCTTAATGCCAAGGTGGATAATATGGTAAGAAAGTTGGATTTGTTGACCACTAATTCTGTTAATTCTATTATGCAAGCTTGTGACAGGTGTAATGGTCAACATGGAGTTGGAGAATGCATGTTGGATACTTTAAACCCTCAAACTTTAGAGCAAGTCAACTATGTGATGAATCAAGGAAGGAAGAATTATCCATATTCTAACTCTTATGATAACAGTTTGAGGAATCAGCCTAATCTTTCTTATGGGAATCCAAACAATGCCTTGAATGCACCACCAGGTTTTCCTACTCTAGGAACAAAAGGTGTTTTCAAAGAGTTATCATTTAAAGTAATTTGTGTTTACTTTAAAGGAGATAAAGGTAATTCCGACCAACCTGTTAGGGGTTGGAGTATCCATCCCCCAACTGGAATTTGAAGAATATCGATAAAAGATTTTCATTTACCTTAATAATCTGACCTTTAATATTAGATATCAAGGTGTTGGTGTTGAGATCGTATTGGAGATTGGCATAAAACAATCTCACAAGATGAAGATATATAGGATAATCCTTCATTAGAAGGTTATGCCAGTTTTGAAAATCAAATACATCAGACAATCCACTATTCTCATAAAGAGATTCATCCTCAATAATCTCAAGAATGAGGATGTTTTGCTTTGTTAGTAACTGATACTTCTCTTTTCCTTCCTTACTAAAGAAATTATGGTCATGGATATATAAATCAGCATTTCTTAAGGAAGAGTTGGATTCAAGAAGTGAAAGGAAGGAATCCATATTGAATAATAGGGAGGTTTTGAACTCAGAAAGATGTGTTGCTTAGTAATGAGAGTGTATTTTGCAAATCCAAACAGATGGTAGAGTATTTAACTACTCAAGAATATGTTACTAGTCAAATATTTCACTATCATGCATTTATTATTACCCATGTGAAGTTTGAAATTTTTTTGTGGTAAGATTGACAATAATGTATCTTTGCCAACTATGTTTAAATATCAAAGATTTCTTGATATGTGTATGTTTTTCCTTTATTAATAGTTATTTTCTTTTGATTTGGTTTGGTTCAATAAACCTTTGGTTTGTTTAATCCCCAACTCCCTTGGTTTATACCTTATTACTTTGTTCATTTTCTTTTTATTACTAATTCATTCTTCTGTTTTTTTCTTTCTTTTTAATTACTATCTATCTTTTGTCTTCTTTATTCCCTTCTCAATTCTTTTCTTTTAACTTTCTTCATATTTTTCTAATTTAAAACATTATAATATATATATATATATATATATATATATATATATATATATATATATATATATATTTAAATAAACAATATAGGTTGATGATTGCTAATATTTTCTGCTTTTAATCAATAATTATTGATTATTGGAGTTAATCAATAAAGTTTTCTTAATTTTCTTTCCCTTTCACCTTTAATTTTTTCCTTTATATTTTTATTTCCTTTAAATTTTTCTGCATACTTTTCTTAAACACTAAAGTGTACATGTAATAAGTATAGAACAAATGTTAGCAATTGCTATTTAGCTATGTTCTGATAATAATTATCAATTGTTGGTATTAATCAAATAAACTTTCTTTAACTCTTTTCCCTTTGTCATTTATTTTTATCTTAATACTACTTTCTTATTGCATTATTTTTTTTTTTTTTTTGCATAATTATATATATACTTTTATATATATTACAATCTCTATATCTTTGTATTTTTATCTCTTTATTCTGTACCATTATAAAAGAATATTGGTTTATCAGACCAAAATTCATCCATATATAGCAAAGTTCTTAGTAATTATAGAAGTAAAGAATATGCTTCCATTTTCCCTTAAAAGGAATTCTTAAATTTTTATATTCTCTAATTTCATCACAATAACTCATGCAATGGAAAATACTCATATTTTTACATCCAGTGAGTGCATTAAAAGCAAGCTATTACTCCTCTATGCATGTCAGATTTCTCAACAAATTTCAAATTATAAAAATAAATTCATTGCAATCGTAGCAATTTCATTTCATAAATTTATTCTCAAATAGCTTAGCATTACTTTTAAGGAATGTATTCTATCAATATTTGCACTCAGATTTCAAATTATATTATAACTTGTCTATTATATAGTCTTGTCATAAAACTAAACAAACTAACATAGTATTTTAAATAGTCATATATTTGATTTCTTATCAAAATCACATATCCAAAAATAATATTTGCACCACTCAATTTTTAGAATATTATATGATGTAAATATCCAACAATTAACAATCATTTACAATTGAGCAGACTTACCAAGTATACTTTTACTTTTAAAATTTGATCCAGCATGCAATAGACCAATGCTTTAATACCAAATAAATATATTACAACCTACCTCACTATAAAATATGATATGTCGCCCATAATATACTTAATAACTACTAAATATTTATAAAATACCTACTAAGTAGACTATAACAGATAAAATGTAGTGACTAAAATGAAATCAGAAACCTTCTTTGAGTTCTTACAAATACTATAAGAAAAATGTTTTATTAATAATTAACTAAATACATGAAATATAATTTCTATTAAATAAAATATTTAAATCAATAAAATTTTTCAAACCAATTGTATTTACAAAGCACAAATGTTTCCACAACCCAAAAGCCTCATAAAATGCAGTTACACACTGAATCAATCTCATTTCTATAATTAAGAAAACAATAATAAATGTATATATGAATATATATTAACAAATTATACTTGTACTATAATTAAAACTCCATAATCTGCTCAATTAAATGACTGTTCTATTAATGCCCTTATATAGCATATAAAATTCTAATGAAAACACAATACTCAAGACTTATAGAAATAGCTCATATTTTCTCTTTTGATTTCCGTGCGATAGTACAGAAAACACTGTCGCTAAACAAAATTGTTTAGTGGTGCTAATTTGAATATTTGACAATAAATTCACATTTCTTTTCAAAAACATCAATGATTAAAAATAAAATTTCATATAGAAATATTCCTTTAATACACTCGATACTTTCAGAATAAATTTCTCTTAAAACTCAAATAAGAGTTTTAATTAAGGGCACTTTATTAATATCAATAGCTAAAAAATCTTTATTTAAACTCAGTTGTTGCCCCATATAGAAATGATAAAATAATATTAGTTCTGTTTTCCATTCAAGAAATTCAATAATATCCAATTAGTCTTAGCAATAAAAATAGACTCAATCTGAAAGGTTATCATTGCCTAATGTGCACATTTAGACAAAGCTATTTAAACCTCAATCTATGATATAAATGTCAATAAAAGAGGAAACAATCTTAACCTTACGAAGAGGGAACAATATCAATCACAGTATCAGCTTCAACAAATGAAAGTGATACTAGCAAAGTAATAACTATGTCTATTAGCTGTTGTAAGACCATAAAGCATTTCATCCATTTAACAATATCAAAATCACATTAGACGACATTTCATTTCTCAATACTGTTAAAAACATTCAATCATATCCACCATTCAAACAATAGATATAAGTGGTCGACATTTCTTTTTTCATAAACATAGAATTTCCAATCAAATCAAAGAAATCATTCAGAAATCATCTCATATAAAATCAAATCTCTTTATTTTAAAATCCATAAAATGATATTCAATAATTCTTTTAAAAAATAAATCATTTCAGAAAATATTAATGAAATAAAAAATATATTCAACCTTAATTAAAATGGAAAGTTATTCTACACTAACCTGACTTATAAGGCTGCACTAGGCTTTCCTTTTTATTTATTGACTATAATCCATTCATATGGTTTATCATAATCTATAAACAAATTACACAATTTATGTTTGTTCTTTATTTATACTATTTACTAACATTTGAATTTTCATAACATTCTTATTCATATTTCACATTTACTTTTTTTTTTCCTTAAATGTTATAAATTTATATTTTTAATAAATCATTTACTTTAATCTTTCATAATTTCTTTATCATTTGAAGTCTATATTTCTTTAGTATAAATTTAAATTTATTATTTACTTTAATAATTAGATACAATTATTATTTGTTTAAAAACCATTTATTAAAACTCTTTAGGTAAACTTGATTTTCATTTAAAATCATACTTTATTTTTCAAACAAGTTATTAATTAACCTTCTAAATTCCAATTAAAACATGTATTCATTTCAGTTTCCAAAATCAAAGGTATATAAATATACTTATACATATATTTATCAATACATATATTTATTTTATTAGCTAATATAAGAAGATCTTATAATAATATCCTTAAACCCCTTAATTTACTTATTTCAATTGCCCTGTTACATTTGATCAATAATAAATCAAATTTTACATTTTCCTAACTAACTTATTCTTTCATAATTTATTTTCTTATTTAATAATATCGGTTATTATTTCATTCAATAAATCAATTCTTTTTTTTTTTTGTTAAATTTGGTAACATCTCGTTTATAATTTGAGCTATTCGTAATTAAATATTTTATTTTTAATTCAGTTCACATAGCTCATCCTTATGACAAAATAATTCAATATCTCAACCGCCATTTTCATTGTTACACAATTCCAATGATAATATTTATTCCGTTGTTTTCAATTTATTTATCTCTATATTAATTTTAACAGTGTACAGACTCTTGTCATATTGTTTTAGTATCTTTCCTTAATTTGGCTAATTCGTTTCACAACTAATTTCATAATACTTTTTTCAGCTTAATCAAATCAATTTAGATAATTCAATTGAATAAATATTAATCGCAATTTCACTAAAATTTAATAACTGTATCTTAAAATATACGGATCGAAAATCGGACTTCAAAATTCAATCCAAGGCAAAATGCAATATTCTGTCTCCCGGGCATCAGCCGATCACCGGACTGCCATAGCCGCCGCTGCGCACAGTTGCCGAAAACTCCTTTTACCCCAGAATTGGGCAATCTTTACACCAAAATATTCGAAATTCCATGGGGACTCTTAATCCGTGATCAATTTATGCTGCTTGTGTCTTATTTGACCAAAATTTGCTTCTACAGTTGCCTCACCACTATCGTCCATGGCAGTTCCACCACTCGAGCCAGCCGCCAACAATTGATGAAGGGGAAATGTTTAGGAGGTGAAGAGGAACCGATCGACTTTGATCTCTGCGTCTGGAATCACCGGAAAAGACTCAGATCGTCGAGAATCTCCATAGTACAGTGACGCGATCTTCCAGTCGCAATTTCTCCTGATTTCGACCTCTATCCTGCAAGTCAAGACCATCCATGCTGCTCTCATCGAGCTCTTGCGTTTGGAGTCCTTGATTGCCTGATTTAATGGCCGATGGCCAGAGAACAGAGTGAGAGAAGGAGAACTACATTGTCGGGAAAGGAGTTGTTATATTTATTGTTATTTTCCAATTCTTGTCTTCCTCCTTTCCTTCCCGATTCTTGTCTTCCTCCTTTCCTTTTCCTTTTCATTTCTATTTTTTTTTTTTGTGTTATGAAAATAATACCACTAAATATTTAGTGGCCCTTACATACCTTTATAATTGATCACTAATATTGTAAAATAAGTCACTAATTTATTATTTATAAATTACTATTTCATAAATAAGCACAAATTATATTTTCAATTTATATGTTAACAATTATTTTCTAATGTTGATTAGCAATAACCAATCAAATTTTAAATCTAAATTTCCAAAAATAAAGAATAAAATTACAAAAATCATTTTACAAAATTTTTTTCGAAATCGGGCTATTACAATTAGATACCTTTGAAAGATGTGTCAAACGATACTCAGATCTTTTAGTGCCACTCTAGAATGGACGGTCATATAAAACAGAACTAACAAATCATGCAAGAAGACAATGAGTAAGCAGGCTGATCATAGAGTAACCAAACTTGAAACAAGGTATCCAGACTAACTACCAGGGTATTCATATCATTAAATGATTTTTCAAACCAAATTAGAACTTACGATAGGGTTTTCAAGGCAACTACAGAGGTATTCAAACTCAAACCAAAGTTTTAGACTAAGTTCAGACTTATAAAAGAAGTTTTCAGACTTATCATAGGATTTTTAGATCAACTACAGAAGTTTTCAAACTTATAATAGAATTTTGAGGCCAGTTACACTGTTGACATGGTATTCAGGCCAGCTACTACAATATTCAGACCAACCATCAGGGTTCTCAAACCAATAGCCAGGGTATAGACCAACTATCAGGGTTCTCAAACCAATAATCAAGGTATTTAGACCACTAACGAAGTAATCAGACCGAGAAATAGGGTCTCTAGACTAACTACCAGGGTATTTAAGCCGTCAATAGGGTTTTCAGACCAACTTCAGAAGCTTTCAAACTCATAGTAGGGTTCTCAAACCAACTACTAGGGTATTCAGGCCGTCAATAGGATTTTCAGAGCAACCTAGAAGCTTTCAAACTCATAATAGGATTTTCAGACTAACTACTGCAGTTTTCAGATTCATGACTAGGCTTTCAGATCTATCAACACAGTCTAAGGAGGTTATAACTTTGATTAGAGCTGAAAATATGTTACTAAGGCAAAAGACCAGTTTTTACAATAACTAGTGGTAAAATAGTAATTTTTAGTAATCAGACTCATGCAACAACTACCACAAGGTCTAAGGATGTTACAGCTTCGACTAAAGCTAAAAACAGATCACTAGGGCAAAAGACCAATTTTCTCGATAACTAGGAATAAGACTGTAATTTTCAATAATCAGACTATTGTCAAGACTGCCAACAAGGTCTAAGGAGGTTACAGCTTTGATCAAAGCTAAAAAGTAGGCCACCAGGGCAAAAGACTAGTTTCCCTGATAACCAGGGATAAAACTGTAATTTTCAATAATCAAACTCCTGTCAAGACTGCCAACAAGGTCTAAGGAGGTTATAGATTCAATTAGAGCTGAAAAATAGGCCACTAGGGCAAAAGACCAATTTTCCCGATAATTAGGGGTAAAACGGTAATTTTTAGATAATCAGACTCTTGCCAAGACTACCTACGTGGTCAAAGGAGGTCACCATCAAATAATCAGATTCCTGCCAATACCACCAACAAGGTTAAAGGAGGTAACCATCAAATAATCAGACTCCTGCCAAGATTACTTATAGGGTCAAAAGAGGTCACCATCAGACAATCAGACTCTTACTAGGACTGCCAACATGATCAAAGGAGATCACCATCAGACAATCAGACTCTTACTAGGACTACCTATAGGGTTAAAGGAGGTCACCATCAGACCATCAGACCATCAGACTCTTGCTAGGACTACCTACAAGGTTAAAGGAGGTCACCATTAGACAATCAATCACACTCTGACTAAGACCACCTACAGGGTCAAAGGAGGGCACACCACCAATCAAACTCTTATCAAGATGCCTACAAGGTCTAAGGAGGTCACTTGGACTTCTCGAAATCAATCGAATCTAATCGGCTCAAAAAAGATGTTCTCGGAATCAGATAAGACTTGCACGGGATGTTTCAAACATCACCACTACCTGCTAGGCATTATTTTTAGACTAGAAATCCAATTAGAAGTGTCAAAATTAAGGGTCTGTAAGCTCGAACCTTGATCAGCTCCGATCTTCTAGAGGGGGCAAACTGTTGACCATGATTTCAGCACTGGCGCATGGGAACATACCTAATTTGGGTTCCAAGGAATAACAAGCCAGACCTAATGCACCACGGGACCCACCCATGGTACCGAGGCATACGAAATTCTATCACAATTCCAACGCATCAAGAATCAGCTCAATTGGACATCATTCGGACCTCGAAACCAACTTCTAGAAGTTGAAGGTTTACAAATCAAAGGTAGATTCACCCTAAGTTCCAAGGTCTAATAGGACTGATCTAAGGCATCATGAGCTACAACCATGGTACCAAGACACAGAAAATTCTGTCACAATTCGAATGCATCAAGGATATGCTCAATTGGATATCATTTGGGCCTCGAACCAGCGTTCAAAAATGAAATAGTGTGAAAAATTATATCAAACGGAATAGGTGCCAAGGACCCCAAAATCGGCACCAACCACCTCTAAATCGGCGCTGACCACATGGCTACCAGTGGAGGGCAAATCAATGCTGATTTTGAGGTCATTGATGTCGATTTTGAGGTCATCGTCGCTAACCATGGCTACCCGGCAACCCCTTTTGCTTATAAAAGGGCACTTCCAACCCTCATTACCTCACCTCTTGTTGCTCGATCGAGAACTTCTCCAGCATCAATGACTCTCACTCTCACTCTCACTTTTATGATTTTACGACCATAAAGTCTGACTTTGATCTTCTTCCTTGGTTGAGTTAAAAGCCCAACTTGGCTCTCAGAAGTCTATCCTTTCGACTTTCAATCGCACTTTGACTTTGCTTAGGCTAAAGCTATTAGTTAGTTGATTCATTATTAATTAATTCAGTGATTAATTAATAATGTCACTTAACAATATTATATAAGACTATAATACGGATCCTCGTGCCCTATATATCTTATATTAGAAGAAGACTCGACCTCTTTGGTCGACAACAATCATGGAGCTCCAATCCGTCTGCATCACGAGCGCTAGAATATAATCACTAAACTCAAACTTCGTCAATTAAGCCCGGTCCATCCAGTACTATACATGTTTTAAGCCCGATCCATCTGACAAACTACTAGAATTTTTCATAGAGTTATTAAATTCGACGGAATTGAAAATTTTTTTAAGATTTCTATAGATTCTATTAGAATTCTACATAGAACTTTAAGGAATTGATGAAACTCTTTTATAGATTTTTATTGACTTTGATAAAAATCACAATGATTTTTATATATCTAACTGAAATTAATTTTAGGACCTAATTAAACAAATTAAAAGGTTTTAAAGCCAAATAAAAAATTAAAAAATAATGAGAAATTAAAAAGCAAAATGCATCGTCTTTTCTAAAATCATTATTTTCTTCATTAAAAACTTATCATCACCTATAATGAAAAGCCTGCAATAGCCAGTGTCATTGATGGCCATTCCGCTCTTATTAACCGCTATATTAAATGGATTTGGTAGTGAGTATTCTCTCCATTATTAGTAAAAAATGCATTTTAAATAAATTTGAAATTTGAAAGGTTAAAAACTCTAAGCACTTTATCTGTTTATAAAATACTTTCAACAGATTTTTGAATAAATATAAATAATAAATATTTAATCGGGTTCAAATATAAATATTTAAATAGATATTTAAATGAATTTATAATGGATAAAGATAATAAAATTTTAAACATATACTTATACAGGTAGTTCAAAATTTAAGGGTATCAGCTCCACTCTTCATTCTATTAAGAGGCATATCAAATCAAGAATCTGTTATATTTTAAAAGATTTTTAAAATATTTGAGTTGGAAGATAGATTTATGAATAATTTTTTATTCATACATAATACTCTAAAATCCAACAAAATTAATAATTTTATAGAATCTTTCTAAATCATCAATTTTTTGAATATCAAAAAATTTTTATAGACTTTAAAAAGTCATAATTAAATATCATCTTAATTGTATGGATTTTATAAATCTAAATTGAATGCCACAAAATTTTAATAGACATTAAAAAAAATCTAAATTGAATACCATTGAAATTTTAAAATCTTTTAAAATCTACCAGATTCTTAATTCAATACACCCTCCTTAGTCAAAGTCTAATATAATATCCAATTTAACTTTTAAAAATCATAAAAATTGAAAAGTGAAATAAAAATCAATGTGAAATATTTTGGAACATATGACTGAATAAAACATTGAGTAGGAAAATGGATGCGCTCACTGTTCCCTAATATAATTGGTTTTGTGATAGTTCTCAATCATTTTGAAAATATAGAAAAGTAATTAATAAAAATTTTCTAATTTTACTCTTATTCTTATTAAATACAATAACTATCCTATAATTTTTAAAAGGTAATTTCATTAAATTAATAAATATTTTATTATGATTTAAAAATATTAATTGATTCATTAATCACGTTCAATAATATTTATAAATGGACGGAGAGAGTGATTTTGACTATTAATTCGGGACAGAGAAAGTATCATACTATATAAGATATCTATAAATGAAGAAATTAAGGAAAGGAAACAATAGAAAGAAGGAAATAAAATATAATGATGGACGATTCTTGTATTTTGCAGAGAGATATGAAGCCAAGGGTTACAGTGCAGTGCTTCATTTGGGAAGTTTGAGGGATTTCCTGTATTGTTATTTGTGACATTTACTTGTATGTATCTAATGCTTGGCGTTGAAGATTTAATAACTGTTTAGCCTCAATTTGGTTGGTTTAGATTAATCATATAAATTGAATAAATTAAATTTTCTTTAAAGTTAATCAAACAAAATCGAATTGTGAATTTCACCAAAGCAATTTTTTGCCAAAATAAAAAAACCAACGCTAAACCCACCCCTAACAGAGCAGCTAAAAAAGCACATATAACCTTCACTTCATGCTTCCTTCCCTCTGCCATTGACTCTTCTTTCTCGATCCTATCTAGCTTCCTTAATAACCCCATTATAACATATCTAGAATGAGGATGCACCATTGAATCAAATCCATTCCAAGAAATGAAAATAATCAGGTGTCTGCAACAATATTAGTTTAAACCCTAACAATTAAACATGAAATCCATAGTCCAAAAAAAAAAAAAACAAAGATAAAATGTAGAGGAAAAAAAAATCTGTAATTGATGCAACCCAAGAACCTCTGACCCAAATTGTTCTCAGTTCAAGTAGTTTTCAATTATGCCTCTTAACTGCACCTGCAAAAATGTGGCATTGCCAATGAAAGGACGATTCACACCTTGCTAAATACAAGTGAGAAGATATAAGGTGGAAGAGAGAAGAGTGAACTTGCCACAAATCCTTTTCTTTGGTTGGCGAAAATTGGGTGTCCGATTTAGGGTTTTGAAGGAATCAGGAAGGAGAGAGGAAGTAGAATGGGGAAAAAAAAAATGTTTTGGGTGAGGGGATTGAAAATCATCAATTTGACACATTATTGCTGACCTGGCAAATGCTAGCCACATCAGCTATCTGATACTTGTTCCAACCATGCTTACTTTTACGGTACAAATATGAATATAAACAATAAGACAGTTTTAAGTGATAAAATTAAAATGAAATACTGTGAAGTTACGACTCTATAAGTTGAGGAATTCAATTGAAAATAAGCTAAATAACATATGGAGCCCAAAAGTCTGCTTCTCGAATATCAGCCAACATATCCTAGAACTAAACTCAAGAGTCGGGGAGAAAGCTATCAGTCATTCTCTTTGTAAACCAAATAACAGTTTAATAAGCGTGGATACCCAAGGTGCTAATTTCTCATTGAATGAATGATGTACTGCTCACTAACAAAAGATTGTGTGACAAACCAATAACTTCTCTTTACACAAATATAAATGTTAAAACTGTCATATATATTGATACATACGGTTCATTGGAAACATCTAATAATTTCATATTTGAGAGGAATTGGCTCAAAAACTAGAAAAAGTAAAAAGTAGAAATTTTTCATAGTTGCCTTGTTGACATACCTCAAGATGAATTGGTACAACTCCTGCCTCCCACAACCAGCTCTACATAACATTAGTCCAACTAAAAGCAACTTCAAGACCATTGACTGCTCATATGATATAGCCATTCGTCCTCGAGCTAAAAGAGATACTCATTTTGCTGCAGACAGGAGCTATGAGTACAATTGCAAAAAAATTAAGTACATTAATAAGAAAATCCATACTGTCATATTTCTTCTTCATCAGTTAAAGAACAAGCACCTTAAGAATGAGTATCTAAATGCATTTCAGAATGTGAAAAACATGCTTGGATTTGTATACACCCACAGCAGTAATCTGATTTAGGCCCCATTTAGGATTGAGTTTAGAGCTGCTTTTTTAAAACGTTGTTTCGATTTTCTATTTCACTTTCTAATATTTTCTTGTAACTGCTTTTGAACCATGGTTTAAGAAAGATGAAAATTCTAGCTTCCCTACACTCTGTAAGTTTTTAATACTGAAAATGCAGCTAGCTAAAATCAACCCAACCACAACAATGTCAAGCAGAGCACTTGATGGCAAAGAGGTTTTGACATTTCAATCAATTCAAGAACACAAGGGGGGTAATAAAAAGACTAATACACACATATAGGGAATTTCATGCATGAATATATATATATATAGAACTAAAAGGGTACACATACTACTGATTCTTCTTTAGTGTTCATATGGGACACAGCAATAGTATCAAAGAACATCAATTAAGATAAAAAGCATAAACAGCTGATGGATTATAACTACTAAAGCAGAATGAGTTGATTAATCATTTATAGTTATCCAATAGCTATCATTTCAAGTCTCTTCAAAATCTAAATACAGAATTACTCTAATCATAATTTTTTTTTTAAAAAATCATGGGGCTTGCAATCAAAAGAAATTATATATAACAAAAAATCACTTGAGGCATCTGTATAACAGGAAACATTGAGGAAAAAGAGGAAAAAAAAAAAAAAAAAAGCAAGGTTAGTTCTGATGGGAGGAGAGGCAGATGGAGAGAGAGAGCTGAGCCTGTTGACACTGAGATCGTTTCAAGGAAGTCCCGCTGCTCGCACACAGACTGCTAACTGCCTCCGCCTCCTCGGGGCAAGCCAACGAAACCAGGCACTGTGCGAGGGCGCGGTTCAAGTGGCGACACGACACCTCTCGTCCCGTACCCGGCGTGATACGCCGGTGGCACTGGAGAAGCGCCGAATGCAGCCTCTCGCACTCCGGCGGAATTGTTTCTGATCCCGCCGCCTGCATATCCCTATCCGTTTTCGGGCTTTTGTGGAGTTTATTATGCAAAGCTTGTTTCTAGATTAAAACCCTGCCCTAACTAATTGTTGTTCAAAAACTGATGTGAATAAAATCACATCCATGAAACTATCAGTGCATAACTAATTTCAGGATTATAAAATTACTAGATGGAGCTGGTTAATTGTTTTAGTAGTTTGTAATTACTATCCATATTTATATTATATAAATTATATTATATATATATATATATATAATAAGATTTATTTTTCACTTTATTAAATTGCCATGTTATATAAAATTATAACATTATTATTCAAATATTATAAGTATAGATTTTAATTAAATTGACTATTTGAATTGCATAATAGTGTTCCCAATTTTGGAATTTGACTTAAATTAAAGCATGTATCAGAATTGAGAGAAAAATAATTGATTTGATTTTAATTTTGACTAAAGTTTTTAATCAAATTGATTAGCCTAATTTAATATAGATTTTAATTATAAAAATAATGAAAAGAGGTGGACCTCTATTGTCTTAAAAAGCTACACTCCAATTTCAGAAATTAATTGGGTAATCAATTAAAGTAAAAGGGTGGTCACTTATTTTTAAGAAACACGCCAACATGGTTTAAATTAAAAAAAAAATAATTAAGGTAACCACTGTTACTAAAGTTTCACGTCAATCTTGAATAATAACCGATTAATATATATATATAGATATAGAAGAGCACTGATAGAGCAATTGACTCGCCACATATAATATAAGTATAATATAAGTTTTGTTTAAAGATGTAGTGAGACTCAGGTGATAAATGTAAAATACATGTATTTTGTTTTGTAGTTGGTATTTAGTGTTAAGCCTTAATTTTTCGAATTTTGAATATGTTATTTTCATAATTATAGTCTTAATTGTAATTCCTGCAATACATGTTATTTGTTTAATTATCCAAGCATAAAATGATTTTTGGATTACAAAGTGTGAAACTATATCTTAGGAAGACTAGTTATAGAATTTAATGTGATATAATTTTGTAATATCTAGAAATTTTTATTTTAAAATAATTTTTATTTAAATTTAATCGTTAAATTATTAGCCGATAATGTTACGCCACATAATATTATCGAGATCGAAAATCATTTTGGTTCATCCTAAAATTTATCGAATAACTGTTAATTAAATAAAAATCGGACCAATTTCTCTTATTGGACCGAATTATATTTTTGATAATCATTGTGTATCACTATTCTTTTCCTCTGACATATTGCGTTAGGGACGGTTTGTTTTTATTAATAATTTTAACTTTATTTTCTTTTCTTTTTTCTTTTTCTTTTTCTTTCTTTCTTTTCTCTCTTTTTTCTCTTTTCTTTTTATTTTCCTCTCCTTCACTCCTTCCCCATCGACAACTCCCTCTCATTCTCAACACTCTCTTGCTGACCTTCATCCCTCTCTCTCCACAACAACTAGCAACACCGCCGCTGCTCTGCCGCTCACCACAGCATCACCATCTCCGGTCCTCTCCTTCGCGCAAGGCAGCAGCAGCCCCTCCTTCTCCATGTCCTTTCTTACTCTCTCTGTCTCTCCCTCTCTGCGCAATGCCAGCCACCTGTAGCGCCGCCAGTACCTCCACCACCAGCAGCAGCGATACTGCGACAGCAGCTACACCACCGCTCCTCCCTCCTCCATCGCGCGACCCAGCTCCAGCAGCTCCTCCCTTTGACGCGCGAACCGGACCCAGCTGCTCCTCTCCTCCTGCTGGCCACCGTTCCAGCAACCACAGCAAGCCCAGCTTGCTACCGGCCACCGTCTCCTCCTCCTCGGATTCGAGGCTCATCGGAATTTTTATATTATTGGGTATTAATTTTATAATTTTCAGAATTTATTTGATTAAAATTTTGACTTATTATTTAGTTGATTTTGTGGTATATTGATAAAATTGTGGTAGTTAATTGATTATTTAGTTATAGTTTGCTTAGTTGGAATTATATTGATTAAGGAGGTTAATTTGATTTTAGGATAATTAATTTTGGTATTTTGATTGATTAATTTTATTAATTAGGTGGTTGATGGATTATTTATTATTTTATATTATTGGTGAATTTAATTATTTTTAGGGATGATTTTGGTAGTTAAATTGAGTAATTATAGTAGTGGATTACTTTGAATTATTATTTGGTTGATTTTATTATATTTAGAAGGTATATAGTTAGAATTTTAGTAAATCATTGATTATTGTGTTATTAGTTGATTTTAGTATTTTGATTGATTAATTGGTTATGTAATTGATGATTAATTGAGGATTTGGTAAAATAAATTCGTTAAAGATTTAATTAATTGAAAAGTGAATATAGGATTTTAATTAATTTTGAGAGAGTTAGTAAATTAAATTAATTATGAGATTTAATTAGTTAGTGTTACGATTTCAAAATTTTGACAATTACTTTATTAAGGTTCGATGGGTACATTTGAAGGATTTTTAATAAATGGAGTATATTAAAGGGTAGAACTAATTATTTGGGTGATTAAAGGAATTAATGTGAAAAAATGAATTTTTATGTATTAAGTTGAAATATTATATTACTAATGGTATTTTCAGAATTTGATCAATTATGAATTAAATTATATTGATACGATTATTTCGGGCGTTAAATGAAATTTTGGTAAAATAAGTGTATTTATATGATTACTGAGTTTAAGTGAATTCGGATTGAAAATAAATATTTGGTAAAATTGCTAACGAATTATATTTGAAGATTTTAATTAGTTATAATTATTATTATTGTTGGTGGTAAATTATAATTTGGAGTATAAATATATTTATGGTGAAATAAATGGAAATGATATCTGAATTAGATATAAAATAAGTGAATAAATTAATTGCTGGTAAATATTAAGGTTATATAGTGAATTAATAGAAACATATAATTGAGGATTTTTGAATTAAATGTTTATTATAATTATAGAGTTTATTATAATTATTATTTAAATAATTATTTAGTGTACAAGATGGTTATCTTAGAAGGCTGGATTATATTAAAATAGGTGGACAGTTATATTTTTATGAAAATAATATTAAAAATTTAGTCAGAAAAATAAAATAAATAAATAGGTTTATTAAAATAAACAAATTAATTTCTTAATTAAAAGAATCATTTATCTGATTGTATTTTTCCTACTATTTGTGTATTTTAGATTGGCCAAATTTCTCTACTGCTCCTCCAAATCAGAACCCAGGACAGATCTGAATTTATTCTGCGGTCACTGTGAGTAATAATAAATGGTGCACAGCATCCTGCATACATGCATTTCATATGCATACCATACACTCATTATATCAATCAAAATAATCATGAATCATTCCCTGTTTCTATTGTTATATTGATATCTTTCATTTTCCAAATATGATATTTCAGTTCTATAATCTCGGTATTTAATATATGATATTTTGATTCTATAAATTTATATAATTTTCGCCCTTGATAACATTCATATGTTGCATTTATTGCATTGATTATATTTAGTAACTAATTGCGATGTGAAAATAATATGCTTTGTATCTGGGTGGAAATTGGGACGACGTGAGTCACTATGGGTCAGTGGGCTAGGTATGGAGATCGACTTCCCGTTATATATATATATATATATATATTATAATGAAAATTGGCCGGGGCCAATAGGTGGATTTGTGACTTGTTTGAAGATGCTGATGTATGACACATGCATGTGAAGTATGCCCATTTTATATATTGTGAAAGCATACTGCCTGAATGTGCAGACTTGCATTATTTATTATTATTCACTGAGTTTAGTGAAACTCACTCCCCTTCCATTAATATTTTTCAGGAAATAAAAGTATTGCTGGTATATAAAACTCTGCTTCCTTCTCTGCAAAGAATTAGCGATTATCTGAAACCTTAAAAATGTTAGTATGAGCTATTTCTTGACTTAAGCTATTTCGAGTATTTTTATTCGGTTCCGCAGTTAGGATGTTTAATTAATATTTGATTATGTGAAAGAAATTATCATGTGATTATAAATAAATTGTGGAGTGTTTTTTTTTGAATATTTGGAGACTATATGATAGGAATAGTTTGATCATATTATGACAAATAAATATTTAAATGAGAATGTATTTTTATTAAATGGACATGGGCCCAAGATGTGAATAGTATTTAATATTAAGGCTGGGTCAGAAATATTAACTCTGATTAATTTATGAATAATGTCATAATATGGGCTTACTATTCCCTTAGTCAAATGATAATAGAAATGAATTTTAATAGTTTAGGCTTACTACGGGCCTCGGGGGCTTGAAACTTACTTAGGTCCTAGTGCCGCTCCGATCCATGATTTTGGGTCGTGACACAACCAAGGCGGACTAGGGATGGATAAATGATATCTACTCAGAGGATGTTAATGGAGATGAGGGGATCAGCCACAATCTTCGGGATCTAGCTCACCTGGTCCCTCTAAGCGGGGTAGTTAGGAGATTTGTATAGTTTTTTGTAGACTTAGGGTAGGAATCTTTTGTACTTATGTATTTGTAAATATTTCTTCTTTTAACTTAATGAAAATCAAGTGTCTATTTCTTCTTCAACCTTTTATGTGTACTTAGTTTTTCTTCCTATTTTATCTTCCAAGCATATCATTGTTGGAGGCGATCTAAAGTTATGTTTGCTACTTACACTTAATTGCTAAATAATTATAAGAAATTTTGCGTAAAGTAACTTGGTGCATATCATCCTGATAACTTAAGTGACCTATCCTCTTTAATATGCTAGTTTTAGCAAGATTGATTAGCAAACTTTTTCTTCCATATTAAGTTTATATTCATTAGGCAGAAAAAGTCTAAGTTTATTGAGTCATTGGCAAACTTTCCCTTTGGATGGAGAAAGCTATAGGCCGCTTAGGCCTTTGCGAACTGTCCTTTTAGGCGGCAAAAGCTGTGGGCCGCTTAGGCCTTTGGCGAACTGCAGTAGTATCTGAAGCTTAAAAGCAAGAAAAATTTTCTGGTAAGATCCTTCAGAAAAACTTGATGCATCGTGTTCCTTGATAGTTTTGGAGGATCGGTGCATCAAGTGAAAAAACTTGAGGTCTTACCATATTATTATTATGCATGAAGTTAAAGAAAAGTTTGTTACACATCATAAAGTGAATAAGTATTAGTATGCTCTTTTGAGATTTTCAGCATTCCAAGTTCGGGGAAGTTCTTCACCTCTTATTTTCCTTAGCTTGTAGGTACTTGATCCTATTTGCCTTGACACCTCATAAGGTCCTTCCCAGCTTTGATTAAGCTTTCCGATTCCTACGGAGCCTTTAGTTATTCATGCCTTTTGCCAAACCGTATCACCTTCTCTGAACTATCTAGCTCTGGCCCTTTTGTTGAAGTATTGCCTTATCCTTTGTTTATATGCCTCAATTCGGGCTGCAACATTTTCTCTAATCTCCTTTGCTAGGTCCAGGCTAATTTTTAGACCTTTGTTGCTCTTTATTTCATTGTATTCTTTAGTTCTTCTATTGGGTGGTACAATTTTCACTGGTATCACTGCTTCCACTCTGTATACTAAGGAGAATGGTGTCTGCCCTATTGCCTGTCTAGGTGTTGTCTTGTATGCCCATAGCTCGCTATTCAATCCATCCACCCAGTTGGCCTTTTCTCTATCTAGCCTTTTCTTCAGTCCTTATAGGATGGTTCAGTTGGTGACTTCTATAAGGCCATTAATCTGTGGATGAGCTACTGATGTAAAGTGCAGACTGATGTGCCACTCCTTCTAAAAAGATTTAGAGGCTTCTGTGTCAAACTGCTTCCCATTATCGATGGCTATCTTGTGGGGAACCCCATATCTAAAAATGACATTATTCCTAAAGAAACTGATGATCCTGTGAACCCCTACCCCCCATACGTACTCGCAATGTGGAAATGCGTATGACAAATGGATAGAAATGCACGTGATGTATGAGAGTCGCCACCTTGTTTAATTATTTAAGGGTAAACTAGGAAAACCCTAAATGACTCCAGT
>CANUEP010144559.1:0-38141 GCA_947857235.1 Jatropha podagrica | reverse complement strand
AAAAAAAAAAAAAAAAAAAAAAAAAAAAAAAAAAAAAAAAAAAAAAACACACCAAAATTAGGAGTAAATCAGTGGGCCTTTTCACGGACATCAAACGAAATCTTAGAAATAAGTTTTGGGCTTTATTAGACAATAAATTTTAAATTGGTGTTTATAATTTTGATTAGGATCAAAATACTATTAGTTATTTTGCTCAGTAATATTAATAGGAGCATTTAGATACTGAGAAAAGATTTTGCAAAACGTTTCCTCCTAACATTTACACTACAGTCTAATAAAAATAATTAATTCAACTTTTTAAAATTATTTTATATTCAACAGCTTTTTTTACTAAAATAATTTTGTTTTAAATCACTATATAACTATAATAATTAACAAACAACAATTAATATAAAAAAAACTAACCACCATTCTTAAACAAAAAGAACAACTATTAAAATGACTGACACGTGACATAGTAACACTAATATTACCCAACAAAACATTCAAAGCCGCCATACTTTTACACCATGTTTGGATGAAAGAGATTTAGTGGATTTAAAAAGTAAAGTAAGGTCTCCAGAGATTATTTAATTGTTTAGGGAGAAGGTTTGGAAAAAAAGATAGCTTTTTATGATTATTTGATGGATTGAAAATCCATTTAAACACCTAAATTTTAAACCCACCGAATTGAATTGTAAAGATAGATTAAAAAAATTTAATTTTCAAATTTATCCTTAGATATATTTACAAATTCAATATTGTCTTTATTGTTTATATTCTATTTAAGTAGTTTTTTTCTTTATTTCTATCCTATTATTTCTCTTCTTCACGTTTTGCATATTTTATTATGATATTTTAATTTTCAGTATTATTTTTTATTAATATCTTAAAAAATAATTTACAATGAATTATTTTAACATGCAAAAATTATTGTCTTATAAAAAATTAAATCTTCCATGATAATGGCATTTTTATAATATTTATATTTAACCTAACCATCTCATACCATCGAACCAAACAAAACAGTATTATTAAACCTTAGTTTACTATACATTTTCTCCAAACACAAAAAAAAACATTTACATACTTTCTTATATCATACTCTACCATACTTTACTTTAATGATCCCTCTCTCACTTTCATCCGAACGTAGCGATACTTTATGAAGTAAAGCATGTGAGATTCACCTTGAAAACCAAACTCTAACACTAATTAACATTTTCAATAAAGTGGTTTTCGCAACTACTCAAATTGCCAAACATACCTATCTATCACATATGAACAATGTAAAGCACAATTCAGTAAGTTCTAATTTCACAAGTGAAGAGAAATGAGCCATTCAAATTCTCTAAGTTCATGTGAAGCATATATTGGTGGCAAAATACAAAAACCTCCATATACTTTTATCAAGATGGAAGATATTAAACAAACTAAAAACAAAAACAAGAACAAAATTTTCATGTCTCTTGGTAATCATAACATAGAAGACTCTGAATGTGTCTAGTTCGGTGAGAATTTCTACCATAACATATACTTGCTAAAAGTTCACCATAGAGTAAGCAATGGAATCCAAGACGAAAAATAGTTACCTGTTCCTCATTGGTGTACTTCTTTCCTTCATATCCAGAATCAGCCACAAAGTCCGATATATTCGACAATTTCCCAAGCAAATTCAGATTGAAGGGATCATTAAAAAATTTCAAATAATGGCAATCCTGAATTAGAAAACTCCAAACTTCCCGTGAAAAACTAGTGATACAATCAAGAAATTTGCTCGTTATGTTCTCAAAATCTTTATTTACAGCATGATAATGAGAGAAATTTGCTTCAAACCTATCCAGCAATGAGCATTTTGAGCATTTATATTTAGCAAGTGAAACATGTCTTGACTCAGGCAACTCCCATTTACCAAACAAGTCCCTTAATGAGCTTCTAGCAAGAGTTAATAAGGATTCACCTGCGCTTGTCCAGAAATTTGCAACAGAGGCAATCAGTGAAGATTCAAAGCAGAAATGGTGGTGAGATGCGGCTGCAAGCAAAAAGGAGTATGCTGCACCAGTCCTCAACATGCCAAAGACTTCCAACTGATGTCCGTTGGTATCAGAAGAAACAGCAAGATATTCACTTGCACGGATTCTATATGCAGAAGCCAACGTCATATATGCATTTAGGGCAAGATGATGCAGGGGATGCAGCTTGACAATCAACTGTGATTTTCCTTCCTTTGTCTCCAATGGCTCGTCTAGGAGTCCAAAAACAAGCACGCTCTCAAGCTTCTCACAGCAAGATTCAGGATCACCAATGGAGAGATACTCAGTTATAACTTCATCTACGTAATCAGTCAGATTTCTGTTTGCTACATCTCTACAAAAGCTGTGATAAGAAATTGAGGTAGACGATGCCAGGTTTGCAGCAGTAATTTCCTAGATGTAAGATTCCAGAGTAAATAGGTGATCAGCACAATAACCGACAATCCATAAAACTTTTATAAGGGACATTGTTTTGCAGTTCATATGTATTTGATTCCACATACACACAGAGAGTCACTTATAGAATCTAGCAATCTATAAAACTTCTATAATGGACATTTCGTTTTGCAGTTCACATGCATATATTTCAGAGAGGTTGAATGGGAAAATTACTTTTTATGATTGATTACCTTGCAGTTAGAAACTACTGTTTTTTTTTTTTACCAAGCTGTGAAGCACTGAAATAAGGATGCACACAAGGAGTAATATAAAAGAAGCCCAAGTTTGGGTACTCCATCAATGAGAATCCATCTAACTCTCTCATTATGGTTCAGGCTTTTGGCAAATGTTCAACATTTCAAACAACTCATTAACTGAAACTTTGGTAGTTCCAACTATACCTGAAAAGATGTCGGGGTAACAAAAATAGAACACCAGCACACAAGAGGGCATACTGAGAGATTGGGAAACTAAACAAAATACGTCAACAAAAGAAAAGGGATTCAAAAACCAGGTTAGAAACTGTTTTGTGGAAAATGATATTTACCACTCCTATTTGTTTGATTGTTTCAATTCAGGTGTTTTCCTAACGAAAAATTTGTATAAGATAGTCAATGGTGATAGCTGATTACAATTACAATTAACCCTTTGGACTAGAATCTTTCTTGCATTTGACCAATCTAACCATGTTAGGTTATGATGCCTTCTTCCACCCAACATGAAAGGATAAAACATAACATGAGAATTTTCCAAAGAAGTTTGACTCTTACCTGCAACATATGATCTACATAAGATGCAGGCCAGACATTACACCTTGTACAACAACAGCTAAAACGATATTTCGACCACAGCTCTGACTGTCTTATTGCCTTCAGAAAAGCATTGGTGCAAAGAATTAGACTACATGTAAGGAATGTAGTTTGTTTTAATTAAAGAGCAAATTTTTAAAACAGAATCAAGAAAATGTAAAAAGAGAAATTGAAATCTAAACCATAATGGTCTTATGGTTTTTAAAGCAAAAATTGAAATAACTCGTAATAATTAGCTCTAGCAATTAAAACCATTATGGAAATAGCAAGTTTATTTTTTGCCTGTGGCAGAAAGGTAAACTCCGATTCTCTGAATCCCCAACACTAAACATACGATGCCAGCAAAACCATAAGCCATCTAATTGGACAAGAGCAAAATAGTAGTCAGCATATGAAAATTGTGACATCCCGATCTGGTAAAGCGATCCCAATAAAGGGAGTAGAGAGGGTTCCTAGCGAGCTTCTAGGATGACAGACTAGTTAGGGTAGTGGAATGCGGAACACAGGAATAAACCGGATCATATATCGAAAATAAGTAACTAATCATCAAAGACACATTTTGATGGAATGACTGGAGAGTTGGAAGAACTACAGAGTTAAGCGTGCTCGCTTGACAGAAATCTTAGGATGAATGACCTACTGGGAAGTTTCCATTTCACCTACAGCACAGAACCATGCGGGTCTTGCTGATCTATTACAGTGGTTGGAGTTAGTCCGTTACAAAAATAGCTAGCTTTTACTGATGTGATAAAGCTTCCTATTACATACTCTCAAAATAAAATAGCTGCTCCATATTCGATTTCGTACCACGTTAAACTCAAAATATAGCTTGCATATTTCATTAACAGGACTATGATATCAGAGTTTATATTATAACTTTAGAACAGATTGAACAAAAACTTTGAAAAGATAAAAATTACATAAGGAATTTAAAAAGGATCAAGCTACTAGTGAATAAAGCACTGAAATCATAGAGCAAGGCGCATTAGAATACCGAAAAACAGAGGAGTTATCACCTCACCTTAGGTTGCAACAAGTCTGTATATGCCACAGTTACCTTCTCTCCTTTCTTGATCCTCTTAATGCTCCTCACAACTATCATTGGCCCATATTCACCACGTACTGCACAATCACTAAAAGTTCAAATTTTCTGTTTAAAAAAAAAATCTAAAACATCAGTAATCTGCAGACACGAACACATTAAGAGAAAAACAGCGTAATTAGTAGAACCTTCTGTAATTTCAATATTGTTATATGCACTCTTCTCCCCCTGCAATCAGTGTTAATCTCTCAGCTTATCTTTTATAAAATGCAAATCACACTTCGATTATAAGGTAATATGACTTTACATTGCTGCTGGCAAGAACAATTGCCTGCCTGGATTCCGCCGGAAATGGCGCTATACTCCGTGGAGAAATTAAGAACCGATAACAAGCATTAGGAGAACAGCTGTGATTAATCCACGAAAAAGTATGATCATAAACAGCAATCCCGAGGGTGCGCCCTTCATTGTCTTGCACCTCTACGGCGTTCGTTAGCACCAGACACAGCGCCGCCTCCTCCAACGACACCTCATCATTTTCATTCGCCAGAGTCACGGCTACCTTTCCATCTCTCAATCTCCTGGCAGCCGCAATCGCCCTCGCTCCTTCTCGAATTCGCGTGATTATCTCGTTATCTGTCATCAATTTCTCGCGGTTGGTCAATAATCCGGAAATCCTCCCGTCTTTGGCGGAGAGGGAGGGGAGAGAATGGAGGAGGCGGAGGGCAACGCGGAGGTCGGAGGTGGAGGAGGGTGGAGCAGAGACTGAGGAGAGAGATTGCAGAAGGTAGAATTCGGCGGAAGAGAAGTGAAGAGAGGAGCAAAGAGGAGAACAATAGAGAAAAGGAGGACAAGAAGTAGAAGAGTGGGGATTAGGGAGAGGAGAGAAGCAAGCAGAGCAGTGAGAGTGAAGGAAGGAGTCGTGAAGAGAGAAAGAAAGAGGATATAGAGGTAGCGTAATGTCTTCTCCTATTCCTACGCCCTCACCTGCTTCCATCTCCATCTCCATCTCCATCTGCAACTTCTCCATCACATTAACAAAATCAAAATTTGTTACTTTACTATTCATATAATGCTGATTTTACCCCGAATTTGACAATGAAAATGGCAGAATATATAACCATGAATTTTGAAAAAAATAAAAATATGAGACTGAAAAATGTAAAATGAAGGTTGTGGCATTGTTAATCGGAATAAATCATAATTTAATCTCTAAATTTATTTAATAAAATTAAAAAAATGAGATTTGAACTTTTGAATTAATTTAACTATTAAATTTATATAAAATAATTAAAAGATCTGATTTTATTTTTTTGGTTGATTTAATTTGTGAATTTATTTTGATTTTTAAATATTAATAATTAATTTTAATTTAATATGATTGACTTTTTATTCTATAATAAAAATATTTGCATCAAATTTTTTCAACATTAATGAATATAAATTTAAAATCTATAAAATACAATTTGTTGTAATACATAATATATTTATAAAACATGCATTATAATTTTAATTTATTTAACATGAAAAATACATAAATTTCATTAGTGATTTCTAAGTAATAGAAATTAATTTAAAATGTTAAAATTAATATATATTTATAAACTCAAAACAATCAATCAAGTTAGAAAGAAATACGATACATTTCATATATTAATTTTGTATATTTTATAATTAATTAATTTTTAATAAATTAATCAGTTCAATTCCAACTACAGTTTTAATAAATATTTATATAATGATTATAATGAAGAATTAGAGGTTAAATTAACTGAAAACGTTAAATATGATTTTTTTTTATCATGTAAAATAAATTTAAAGAGCAAATTAGTCTAAAAAAATGAAATCAGATTGTTTTAATTATTTTATATAAATTTAAAAGTTAAATTGGTCCAAAACATTAAATATAATATTTTAACTCTACTAAACAAATTTAGGAATCAAATTAAAATTTATTACTTCTTAATTTTACATTTTTTTTAATACTTTCAGCTGACCTTAACAACAATATTTTTTTTAGCTTTTACATGTTACTTATTATCCCGTAAAATGTGTACAATAATAAATACTCTATAACCATTTAATTTTACGAATTAAAAATTTATATTCAGTAGAAATTAAATATTTAATTATATAATTCTATAAACCTATCTTTTACAATAATAATTCTTATATTTTTTAAATATAAAGTGTTTAATGAATAAAATTAAAGTATTTTAATAAATCTAATTTTATAAATTGAATATTTCAATTAGTTAAAGTAAAGATTAAAAATTAAAAGTAATATGAAATTCTTCGTGACAAATATAAGGGTTAATTCATGTATTGACCGAAATATATTTAATTTGTTTTTGAAACCACTTAATTTATTGATAAAAATTAAAATTCTATCACAAATTTTAGTGTATTTAGTTTAGACAATGAAATGAACCTTGCAAAAACTGAAAATTAACCAACTTCCTGCACGAAAGAACAGTATCGAATGACTTGTATGTTTTATAGGACACGAACCCGTCATCCGTTTTTGGTTTTTAGAGTGCGCATAGAACAATATTAGCTGAAAAAATCAAAATTAAATTTATTTAAATTGAATTCTAAATCGTAATTTTCAGGTTAGTCGGTTGAACTCAATTATTAAATTTAAGATTTGTTACTTCATTTTAGTTTGATTTATTGTAAAAAAAATTTTAAAATTAACCAAACCGTGCCAAAATTTAAAAATTATGCCGGTTAGAGATTCAGCAAAAAACAAACCAAACCAAACTGAAAAACTTTCAACTTAATTCGGTCCGGTTTACAAATTTTGCAAAAAACATTTATTCCATTTTGTTGGTCCTGTCAATTCAGTTCAGTTTTGCCTCTCAAGAAATTGAAATTGAATAAGGGCCATCCAACAGAAAATCTTGACCTAACCATTGGCCGCACCAAGTAGAGTAACCATCAAATTAGAGATGCTGCTCTTGTCAATGTCCCAAA
This sequence comes from Jatropha podagrica, assembly GCA_947857235.1. Lineage (NCBI taxonomy): Eukaryota > Viridiplantae > Streptophyta > Magnoliopsida > Malpighiales > Euphorbiaceae > Jatropha > Jatropha podagrica. The sequence goes on along the minus strand of CANUEP010144559.1, from coordinate 30,864 downwards.
AATAATTTAAAGATTTTTCACTCTTATTAGGTACAAAAAACATTTTGCTCAAATAGAAGTACACTAACAGTGCGGAAGGGGAAGAAATGGTGGCCTCTGTGGTAAGAATTCATTTCAATATCACATTGTTTGTAAAACCTGAAGGCCGAACATGAGGGAGCTTATTAATGGTGTCTCATAATGTGCAAATTAATTCTGGATGGAAGGGAGCAACTTAAAAGAGAAAATGAAAGTCATACCGTAACTACTGCTTCACTTGCAGTGAACTTTCAATGCGCTGAATGAATTTATCTTTAGAAAAAGCACCCTCCTGAAAATAATCAAACCAAGAATTAAATTCAGAAAAATGGATGACTTTAGAGTTGAACAAGAATTAAAATTTTCCAGCATGACACTAAAATGCCAAGGAAATGAATTTGCAATAAACAAAATGTATATGATAAAGCTATTTTCGTAAAACAAACAGAAACAGATACTAAAGGAACTTACAAAGCGATCATAAGGTTTTCCATCTTTAAATATGATAAATGTAGGCAATGCTTCTATTCTGTATTTGTCAGCAATGGTAGGGTACTTCTCGGTATCTATTTTCACCACCTGGATTGTGTCTTTCAGAACAGTACTGACTTCATTCAGAATTGGACCCATGATTTGACAGGGACCGCACCTGCAAACCACAGCTTAGTTTAATTACCATTACAGTTCAATTGAGATTCTAACTTTTCAAAGTTCAAGATCTGCAATCTTAAAGATCTTTAATCAGCATCTCTTTATCACAAATTGTTCATCATAATTATTTTATGTGGACAATTTGTCTGAGATCAGCATATTAACTCAACAGATTTCCAAAATTACATAATAAAAAAAAGACTGGAATGAAAGTAACATCGAAAAGATAGGAAAAGGAAAGTACCAGGTTGCATAAAAGTCAACTAATACTGGTTTATCAGCATTTTCCAGCAATTCATCGAAGGAGGAAAACGTTTGCTTCTTTGCTGCAACCTACAGCAATCATTAGGGAAAAAAATATACCGTCACTTGTATTTACAAAAGGTAGTTTGGGCTCAATATAGTTCAGGCACAAAACAGAACTATCAATACAGCCATTATTAGGATGAATATTATGCATTCCCTTGGCTACATTTAGAATAGATTTTCTTATAAAATGCAATCTCCCAAGAAACATCAATTCTATCAATGTCAATGAAACCAACAGCTACGATATTAAGGGTAACAAACCAATTCCAATAGGCAAACTGAGCTTGACTGCCAATTTAATCATTCAAAGTATGTGAATAAATACTTGAAAACTGAGTATATAGGCTGTTAACACTGCCAAGATCTAACAATTTCTATGAACAAGGGGAAATAGTTATCCACAGTAAACAATCCGAAACAGGGAACAGCTTCTTTCCTCAATAAAGTTACATCTACAAACTTTTGCCATTCTGTTGCATATTAGACTTTTTGTATACTTGAATAATTTGTATTTAGGCAAAATAATACCTTACAAATTACAACTTTCTCTAAGAAATCTTTTAAGAATATTGCCATATACTCCCAACAAAATTACTCCTAGACAGTTTCCTTCGGATGGATCACATGTATTGGATAGTTAATGCTATAGGAACTGCATAAGCACCAAGTGGAACCGCATAAGCACTAAGCGGAACAGGAATATGGCAACAGCAGTTGTTATTATCACGTGATATTAACTATACAGAGTGTAATGTAATAATGAGCACATAACCACCCAAAATAATATAGACTCAGAATAAAGATGGCAAAGGCAGAAAGAAAGTTGTAGTTGCAAAATAAATTCATTCCGAAATATTGTGTTATTAAATTTAGTTCACAGAAAAAGCAATGCACCAACAATGGGGCAAAGATTGAGATCCATAGATTATTCAGCATCTGCATTTCATTACATGCATTTTTTTTTAACTTGAAAAAAAAAAAAAAGAAAAATAATGTCCATCTATTATACATTACTGCTGAAAATACCCTCCAGAAACATATTTAAACCAAGGGCAGAACTGCAGTTTGAATAGGGGAAGAATATCAGCCATTCTGGAAGTACAGCTCAAAAAATGACGAAAGAAGTACCATGAACAATTGCAACAAGCTAAACCAAAAGATTCTGAACGTCATTATGGCTTTAACAATTACTTTAGAGATATAAAAAATTATTGCAAGCATAGCTTGGTTACTAAGGGAACGGAATTGGACTCCTGTTGATGGTTGCCTGAATCTCAAGAAAAAGTGATTTGAAAAGTAGATTACAATGTTTGGTTGGTATACGAATTCCAAATTCCTAGGAAAATCCATTTCAAAATGTGAAAGTCTCATCCCTACTTTCTCACATAAAAAGTATTAATCTACTTTCTTAAGCAAGTAGCTTTCCATGGAAATGTTTTCTTCTGGTAACCAAACCCCCCTTTAGTGTTTGGTTTGTCATTTGCTGAGACAAAACAATCTATCTATCTACATTCCACAGAGAAAAAAATGCACCAACTGAATAAAATCCCATCATCATTGAAGTATGTTTATGATATGTGATTCCATTCCCCACTTGAGGAAATAAAGCCTCTCTTCCATATCCCTATTATGTGAAATATTAAAACAACCTATTCACAGATTAATAAATGAAAATAGACATATTCACTAACAGAAAAATCCAAAGCCAATACTTTGATTAAATTAAGCATAGACAAAGATGGGTTGGGAAATAGAATTGGCCTAACATTATACAGAACTCTACAATCTTTCTCTAAGTTCACGCAAATTTATTGACACAAAAAAGCTAAAAAAATCTTCGAAACTTCTTTGTACAAACAAAATCAAAACTAAACTATGAATTTTCAGATTCATATAGACCATGTTCTTCCCTCTCCCCAATTTCTTTATACACGTGTAAGTAACCGATTCAATAAAAAAACAAGTAGCCCCAAGCATTCAAGACCCTAGTGATCCATATTTCATATACAGCCGCTAAAATAAAGGAGAAATTGATCCAATCAACTCGAAAATCCAATTTAACTTTATAGCTATTGAATAAATTTAACGACAGATGGTCAGACATATTACCAGAGGCAAAATTCGAGGCCTGGAAGGAGAAGAAATGATTCCTCCATTCCCAAATTGAAGCCTTTGAAGATGAGATTGGAATTGCAGCGAAGATAAGGAAGTTAATTTGGTGGTACTTGACTGTAACTGCGGTGTCTTCAAAGAAGGAATTGTTGATGCCGATAGAGAAGAAATCGCCATACCTTTGGATATTCTTCTTCTTCGTCTACTAGTTGTAGTAGTTTCTTAAGATTAGATACGATCCAGAGAAACACTCGCCTATCCCGTTGGATATCTACGATTTAAAAGGACAAAAAAAAATCTGATTTGCAAGAACAAAAAAAAAAAATCGGGGAAGAAATCAAGAGAGCAACCAGAATCTGATGTTGATGTTGTATTGCAGGTACTAGGATAATGTGATATAAATGGTGGATTGTGAACCGTTGGATGTTTAGAATCGTAATAGGTTTTTCTCAGTCAAGATTTGTGCGCTTAGTGGGCTCCACCTGAGTAGAAATTCTGGTGCTGCCTCCGGAAAGATTTGGTGCGAGTATGACTCCGGTCTACAGGAAGGCTGGATAATGTTCCCGTGTATGTGGAGACAGTTAATTGCAAGCTCAACTTATTACTTCCATCGTGATCGTGTTAGTAAAATTTCAAATTGTACCGAGATTAAAAAAAATCATTTAATATTTCTTCGATAAAATTAGTTGTTTTTAAAAAAAATTATTTAAGATTTTTTTGATAAAATTAGTTATTTTGATAGTTATTAGTTATTTTAATAGCATTTAGTTATTAACTGTTTAAATAGCATTTTATGAAACGTTAAAAGATGAGTTAATTTTTTATAAAAAGTTATTCCAATCTTAAAAACTATTTTAAACGTTATGTTATCGAACAAATTTTTAAGCAGCGTTCAGTATTTTGACTAGTCAAAACTCTAAAATCACTCAAACAGTTATTGCCGAATACGACCTTAAACCAGTTTAATTTTGGAAAAAATGATCAATTAATATTTATTTAGAAAAAATATCGAAAAATACGAGCAAAATTGTTTTATTACCGATTATGTTTAAGTTTTATAGGTTTTTTTTAGTGATTTTCTTTACCTATTTTTTTCTAAAACAATAGTTATATTTTATTTATTTATTTATTTTTATTATTAGAGAAAAAAATTTTTTAATTTGAATTAATTATCGGAGTCATATATACACTTACCACTAGACTATACATTTGTGTATATAGCAATATTTATTTTGATTTAGACTAAAGGTGTTTTAGAGATTAATTTCATGTATAATAGTTCAAAGATGAGATGATGTTTGGTTCGCGTAAATAAATTAGAGAAGTGTATTATATTATTTGAATACACATAATTTTATATCATGGATAGTATTGAGAGTAATTATTATACTTCTTAAAAATAAATTCTGTATTTCTTGAAAAGTATATTTTTTGAGCAAATGGACCATCTTAGATCAAACATGCCTTAGAAAAGATTCGCATTTAACCATATAAGTTTTGTTTGTTTTTGAAAAATAATTTATAGTTCACTTGGAACAAATAAATTATAGTTATAGAATTTTAAATAAATTTCAAGTAGAATTCATATTTAGTATGTTTTAATTTAAAATAAAAAATTCAATTAAATTCTATAAAATTATATTTAAAAAAAAAAAGAAAAACATCATTTGCTAGTTTTGATTTTTTTTTTTTTTAAAAAATATAAACTAACATCATTATTGGATTTAAAAAAATAACGTTAGAAATTTTTCAAACCAAAAAAATAAATAGAAAAAAAGCAAAAAAATAGTTGAGTTTATAATGGAGGGTAATTTTATTAAAAAAAAAATATTCAATGGTCAATTTTATAGAATTCATTTATAATTTCCATTAAATTTAGTAAAACTTGAGTTAGGCATACTGAATTCCACAGAATTCAAATCTGTAATTTTTTTTCATACCAAACACAATATATTGGATTTTAAAATAAATTTCATAAAATTTGGTGGAATTCATTTATTTTGTACGAGGTCTTATTTTTCAAAAATATTTTTTAAATAACTCATTTTCCTTTTCATTTACAATATTGAAATTAAAAATGTTCAAATTTTTAATTTATAAAATCATAAAAATATTTATAATTATAGAAATTTCATATTTTAAAAAATTTATTATTAAATATGAGGAAAAAAAATATAAAATGATAAATTACGAAAATGGAGTATAATCTGTTGAGCGGTCGCCATTGGTGGTAGTTGGCTGCATTTCAGTGTTAGATGGCAATGGTGGTGACTACAAGTTATTAATAAATTAAAAAAAAGAAAAGTTATAAACTTACAATAAATTGCTCAATATTTGAGAAAGTATTTTCCTTCTTCAAGATAAGAAATCATTTTTCTTAAAAAATGATTTAATTTTTCTTTGAGTAGAAAAGTATTTTCCATTAATTATTTTCCTCAACGCCTTAAACGTCCGGACATTACTTTGCGAAGACAAAAACAACCGTAGTGTAGGAAGAAACTTATTTACCCGATCTTTTTTCAGGGTTATCATCGAGACTAAAATAAAAGGAAACCTTTCAAGACTATCATGCTCTTTGAATTATACTTTGACTACTGGCAAATACAAGCACCAAATAGATTGTTAGACACATTTCAACTATGAAACAGAATCTTCTGAACTACGTAACATACAGGCAATTGTCTACAGGCCATTCTTGTATGGATGTGTAAAGGTGTCTTTTTCAGTTGTTTGGGGATTGTTTCCTGCAAAAGCTACAATAGTTTCCAACAAACCATTCCCCTTTAGTTGGCCAACCCTAAAAGCTAAAACAACACTTCATGAATGTTACATCGCATATAGACAAAATCTCAAACCATCAAACTCGGTGAGAGCAATCGTGTTAGAAGATCACCCATCGCTTGTCAAAGTGAAGGCTAAAAGGACAATTGCAAGTGCGGAGAAAATGGTCACACAAGCAAATAGCCACATAGACCTGCTCTGGCCTTTATTTTGGCTCTCCTGGTTGCTCAACTCAACTTCCTTGAGAAGTTCTCTCACTGTGTCCATGTCTGAGTCTTTCGCAGCTTGGACTAATCTACTCTGTATTTTCTCAAGCTTTGAGAGCCTTCTACTTCTTGTGACATTTTTTGTTGGCCAGATCATACCAGTCACCTTCCAAAGAAGGATGCCGACGTATATAGCTACGATACAGTCTACTGTATAATGATGTCGTTCCCGTATTTCTCTTTGTGCACTGTGCAATACCAGCAGCCATATGAGAGCTGAGCTAAAACCTCCATAAGCTTCCTGCAGCAATAAGTCAAGAGAACCATCAAGCAAAACAAACTTTTATGCCATTAGATCATTGATCCGAAGATGGAGTTTGTATCTGCAAAATTTACCGTCCAAGCCATAGCAGTTAGTACAGCAACAAGCATGTGGCCACTGTACATGAGGTCATTGCAGCCACCTCCAGCTTTTTTCAGAAGACTGAACCATGATCCTTTCGTAGTGGGTCGCATGAAATCTATCAGGAAACTCATTAAACCCCAATCTGGACGATAATCACCCTTGATTTCCCCAATTCTTGCTGAAAATTGGAAACAAAAAATTGTGAAGACAAAGCAAAAAAAAAATTGTGGAGAAATTTCAAGCATAGAGTTAATAGCAGGTACTAATTTTAAGATGACTCAACGAAGGAGAGCAGAGCACAGGTTCAAGAACAGAAAATGAGCTTCATTAAATTAACTTGAATGGCATCCCAACATCACAAACTTCCCTAACACATTTCTTAAAAAAGGGATTTTACCTATTTTAAGAATTAGAGAGACTAAACCAATAAATTATCTGGACACCATGGTCAATCTGAAATCTCTAACAAAAAAAAAATAACATAACCAATTTGTTGTGGCAGGCCAAAAAGCAACAATAGCACCTCATTGCAGCAAATATGGTTTGGACATGAATCCAGTGAGGGAACTTCCAGGAAATATTGAAATGGAAAGTGGAACCACTCTGTGAATCGTAAACAAGACTTAAATAAAAGTTTGGTAGAATGTTCACTGTTAAATAAATTAACATAGGAATGTTGAATCTTCATGGGGAATAAATGCAAATTAAACATTACGTCGTTACACTATCAATAAAAACATATGCACACACAATTGGGTAGACAAAATAGTAAATCAGTGCACAGAGCATACCATAAGCTATATCCCGTTGTACTATCTGACGAATAGCATTAACATCTGAAGCATAAGGCACATAATACTTTTGAGCCCAAGGATGAGGGTGTGTTGGGATTGAAAATCGGGCTGTAGCACACCAAGGACGGGCTGATGGAAGAATTGTGGATACAAAAGTTATGGCCCGAAGAAGACGGCCAATTGCCATAGTGAACATGTATCTTGCCCCTAGTCCAAGGCCAGGTGCTTCTACGGAGTCAAATAGCACAGAGAATGCCAGCATCATAAACAACATCAAAAAATGGTGCAGAGTAATAATATGAGCCCTCAGCATCTCAACCATTGGTTCAGGAAGTTTCTCGTTCAGTGACAGGAGCAACCACTGTCCAGTGTCAGGAAGAGGAGGTCTACCGCTGTTCAATATTAATACCAAGCCAATCAATAGTCCTGTTAACAATATTAGCCAATATTTAACAATGAAATAGTTCAGCAGAAGAATGCATTGTTTTGGCAAGAAAATTCCAGCAAGGGATAAAGAAAAAACATAGCAGTGTAATATCAGATTTAGAATGCAAAAAGCATGCTACATTTGGAAAATTCAGACTATTAGTTGGGGATTTTGACTTAGAATTCATAAAGAGAAGCACAACATTCTGATTTTTCAGGATTCAAACCAAGGTTCTTCCAGGAATATTTTTCTGCATCTACTTTCACGTATTGACTCAACGTGGTTGAGTTGGATCACTAATTTATCTTCAGACTTAATACATGCTAGTTATAATTTAAACACATCCAAGTTTATGGTGGAGACATAGAAGATGTATTGACACACTAAATAATAATATGATCTTGACAAGCATAGCAAAAAATTTTGCGGTCACAGAACCCAAGAAGCTGAATTAGTTTATGCCCCTTACAAATGATGCAGATATCCATTTGAGCCTGTTGAAGAATTTGGAGAAGACTTTATCAAGTAACTTTTGAATTCTATAAGAATTCCATTAATGACCCACAATAGCAGTTAGCATTCATGAAAATATGAACAAACCCCTTATTGGAAAAGGTAACAATACATTGTTGCCTCAATCAGAATTATCATATACAATGGCTCATATCCAAACTTATTTTTTGTGGATGATTCAACAAAATTATCAAAAAAAATTATCAAATAAGTTCACAAATTTCTATAATCTACAAGTTGGCAAGAACTAGGTATTTAATGTAATAGAGCAAATAATACCTTTAAGACCTACTAATCACCAAATGTCATGACATGTGCATCCCTAATTTGCAAAAGCGGCAACATAATTGCATAGATTTTAAAAAATGGGGAAATTTTTCCTCAAAATTCTTCCAGTCACTCAATTAAAGTTCATGGTCAAATTGATCTAGAACCTGCAGATTAAAAGGAAAGAACAAGAATATACCAGCTCAGTGACACTTGGAGAAAGCTATAGATCAGAGCTTATCATACCAGAAACCTAAGCATTCTAGATTCAGTTACTTGGGTAATAAATGTTAACCCATATTTAGATCCCAGGATGCGCTTACGTCAAATAACAATCAGATCCCAGTTTAATTGCATATCATTCCAAATCAATAAATGCATATAATCAAAAGACAACAGACCCAGAGTAATATTAATCATTGATACTTGATTAACAGAAAAGAGATCTAAATTAGTTCAAATGGCAAAAGAAAATACTTATTTGAAGAAATCAAACTCGACTCACATGATATAACCCAAAAACAATCCAAGAAGCAACTAAACCCACTTCAAGTAACGCCACGTTAACTAAAAAACAACGGCTCATAATAAAACGACAATGCTTACCGGTGCCATTCCATGCCAAGAACGGCTGTCGAGAAGCGCACACAGAGAGCCTCGAAGAGAAGAGAGGCGAGCATAAAGAACATAGAGGCAACAAATGGAATGGCAGCGCGAACCTCTAAAGACCAGTGCCTATAAAAAGGAGCACGAGAGATGGCGATTAGAGCGAGTACGCCCCACAGTAGTGGCTGCAGACGCTCATGCCAGGTGGGAGAGAGGTAGCGTAGGTAGTCCACCGCCACGTAGGAAATCGCTGCGACTCCTAAACCGCCGGTGGCGGCTCTCACCGCCGGCGAACGCCCCCTCATGGTCGTCCCACAAACGATAACTTCAGGAAACAGAAAACGGTATTGTGCGAGACAAAAAAGGTCCAGATCTTAATTTATACCGAGAAGTTTGGGCTAACAGACAAGAATGCGGTTGTTTTAATTTTATGTTTTAATTTTCATTTTTTGTATATTTATTTTTTTGTATATTTAGTGCATATCTACATTATATATAAAAGTGAGGATGAGGAAGAAATAATGAAATTAACTATACTAGTGAAATTTTAGAAATTCTAAAATAGTTTTAATCGTAGTCAACTAGACAATTACATTTTATGTTAATGGAGATTGGATAAGTGGTTTGATACTCTTTTCATTGATGAAGTAAATACTCGCTGAAAACACTTTAACCCTTTTTAGGCTGACTTAGTGCAAGTATACTAAGAATACCTGCAGTTAAAAAAAAAAGAGAAGAAAGTGTACGATCCTCAATGTGATCATATAAGAAGCTGCAATTGGCTATTGGGTTGATCTTTGGCAACAAAGAACAACTTGTAATGGCTGTAAAGAAGTATGCATTGCTTAATGACTCCAATGTGACTTGAAAAAAGAGTGAGGAAAGAAATGTTGATTGTAGATGTATAGAAAATTGCAAATGGAGATTGTATGATAGTTTAAGATCTAGGGATCAATCTTGGGTTATAAGATCATATAGCGAAGAGCATCTATGCTTTAGGTCCTTGATGAATAGACAAGCAAATTTCACCTTTTTGACAGCTAAGTTCTTAAGCCATATTAGGAGAAACCCCGTGTTGACAAAATGATAAAGCACTTCAATGAAAAGTATGCTGTGACAATTAAGAAAAGTGTTTGTTATAAAGCAAAATAGAAATAGTTTAAGATCTAGGGATCAATCTTGGGTTATAAGATCATATAGCGAAGAGCATCTATGCTTTAGGTCCTTGATGAATAGACAAGCAAATTTCACCTTTTTGGCAGCTAAGTTCTTAAGCCATATTAGGAGAAATCCCACTTATAGTGTTAACAAAATGATAAAGCACTTCAATGAAAAGTATGCTGTGACAATTAAAAAGAGTGTTTGTTATAAAGCAAAATAGAAACCCCTTGCAAAGCTGAATGGCTCACTTGAGTAGCGTTGTGCAAAGCTTAGGTATTATATATCTGAGTTACCAAGGTTAGATAAGGAAGGTACATTTGTGATTAAGTATGATGAGAATAATGTAAGGGGGCCTAATATTTTTCAAAGAATATATATAGGGTTTTCTGCATTGTGAAAGGGATATATTGAAGGTTGGAGACCATATCTTGCTATTGACGGTTATTTTCTTAAAATTATATTGGGTGTGGTGTTGTTTAGTGTAATAGCAAAAGATGGAAATAACCAAATGTATCCCATTGCATGGGCTATAGTAGAGAGAGAAAATTTCACAACCTGGTTTTGGTTTCTTGAATTGTTATTTGGTGATCACAGATTACTGAGGGTTTTCGTTTGACTATTATTAGTGACCAACAAAAGGTATTAATCTCTATTGATTATTAAATGTTAAGATGTGTTTATGAGGTTAACATTATAGTAAAAATTTAATGATTAAAGTTCTTCTTTTCCCCCATAAAGTACAGGGATTAGATGCTGCAATTAGAGTTCTAGTACCATAGGCAAAGCATAGAAACTGTGTCAGGCACATCCATGCAAATTGGAAGAATGTGTATAAAGGAGAAGGTTTTAAAAAAGCATTCTGGGAGGTAGTATACTCAACTTATGAGGCAGAGTTTGAGAAGAAGTTAAAGGAATTACAAAATATTTCAATCGATGCTGCGAATGACTTTCTAACAAGAGATAAGACTAAGTTTTGTAGAACCTTTCAAAGTATTGATCCTAAAGTAGATGATGTTACTAGTAACTTAGCTAAGACATTTAATGGTTACATAGTGAAAGCAAGGACGATGCCTCTTATTTTTATGCTAGAGGAAATTAGAACTATATTGATGGAAAGAAACTTCTACAATAAGATGAGAGCCGAGAAATAGAATTATGAAGTTGGGCAAGAATTAGAAGGAGAATTGAAAAGGCCAAATTGGGTACATCATGTTGTGTGCCAAGACCATCCGATGGGAATAAGTTTTAGGTCTAAGTTTCTAAATATGCATTTGTTGTGTCACTGGATGATAGAGAGTGCTCATGTAGAGTGTGGCAATTGTGAGGAGTTCCCTATTGTCATGCTATTTCAGGTACTAACTACTTGAGACATGACCTTATGGACTATGTATACGAGTCGTTAAAACAAGAGATGTACTGTAAAGCTTACGGTTATGACTCACACCATTGGGTGCTCATGACACATGGCCAACAGTTCTTGAAGCTCTAATATGACCACCTGATTATGTGAAGAAAAAGAAGACAAAAAATGAAGACAAAAATTTTGACTTGTCCCATCACAATAGTATTAATCGTAATTGAGGTTCATTCTCAAAACAAGGAAAAAAAGGGAAAGGGAAAGAGGAAACAAAAAAAGGATAAAGACAAGTAGGCAACATCAATAGCACATTGCCTTCAGGTTAACAATTTATAACCTAAGCCATAGGTTGCATCCAATAAATAATATATTTCAAGACATTGCAGGCAAAATCAGAGAAAGTTACACTAAAAATTTGCCTTCAGCACTTATATGGGAGATTGTCAGTATTTGATGAATAATTTGCTATATAAAAACATAACATGATGCTTGTAATAAATGTATGGACAACTAATTAAACAAAGGATTCAAATGAGGAACCAAAAGGGAAGAAGAACCCAAATATGAGTAGGAAAGGAGTAGTAATGCAATGTCAGCATTGTTTGGATTATGGCCCCAATAATAGAGGGTGCCTAAGAAAGGATCAACCCCCTCATCCTAGAAAGAAGAGAAATGTTTGTAGCTTCAACTTATTAAGGCTTTTTGAATAACTCATTAATGGAATTTTAGTAGGGTAGGTTCAAGCCTTTTTTATCTTTATTAGTTGGTTACTTTTTTGGTTTATGCATTTGTGCCTTTGACTGATACAAAGTGTGCCAACTACTACAATTGAAAGTGAAACTGAAACAAAAGAGCCTTCTGTAATAATTATAAGAAAGGAAAATAAAAAGGTACAAAAAAGCTATGTTAATGTATTGAATTAAGATATTAATTAACTACTTGTTGCTTAATTCCTTATATTAATTGGAAAATTAGCTATATGCTTGTTTAATTTTTCAAGTTAAAGAAGGGTTTGGTGTTAGGATATTTACTGAAACTAGAAGTATTTATGCAAGTGTTAGTGCTATTGCAAAAGGCTATGAAATTGAATTATTACTTTAATTTTATTTGCAATTATTTATTAGTGCGTTTACATAATATTATGTTAAAACGTGCCTCTCATTTGACAAATGCTAGGAGATAATGGAGTCCATTACGTTAGTGGAGTAAGAGCTAAAACTATAGCAGCTAAAAAGAGTTCAGGGTCAAAATTGGAAAAGAGAAAGAGTCATCTTTATTACAAGGGAATAGGGCCTTCGAGGATAGGAATAAAATTGTAAATCAAAGTGCCCATGACATTACCAACCAACTTCAAACGGAATTGAGCCAAAGTAAGCTTCCACAAGCTCTAACTCATGCAAGCCAGGAGCAAGAATGAACTTGTTTTTATTTAAATAGGATTTGTTTATGATATAAATATTTTTTGGATCGATTCTTTTTGTGTAGCATATCACAAAGTGATAGATAGACATAGGAAGAAAAGGTTAATAAAATTCATTGGTATTTGTCAGTATCATTTTCAAAATATAAGTTTTCGGTTTATCAATTCAAATTTTTATATTTTTTTGTTTATTATTCATAGTTTTGAGAACCAAGTATGGCATATTAAAATATAATATTTTTTATAGCTTCAACATAGATGTTATTAGTTTGATCAATAATAGTTTATCTCAATTACAAAGGACGAAGTTTTAATGAAATGCATCTGCAAGTGTTGTTGTTGCTGCAAGTTCTAAATTGCAGAATTTAAGTATGCTTAAATTCTAATTTCAAGCTAAGGGTCTTATTTTATCTTATGATTTTAAATTAATTTAGGATATTGGCATGATATGTTCTTTATTTTTTTTTTCTTTTTTCTCTTTCCTTCTTTCCCTTTTCATCTAAGTTTTTGTTCTTTTTCCTCTTTCATTTTCTTCTAAATTCTATGTTTCTTGTTCTTATTTTACCTTTCAATTATAATCACATTATTCTTTTCTTTTCATTTTAAATGTTAAATGATTTATATTATACATATATAAACAACATGGTAAATAAGATATACAGGTAATCAATGCTTTCTTTTAAAAAAACTGAACTTGATTATATTCTTTCTACAGTGAAAGAGGAGAAAGTAATTTGGCACAGACTTATTATTATTATTATTTATTTATTTAATTAGAAAAAAGATGCCATTATTTCTAGTATTTAAGTGTATCAAAAGTGTACCACTGATAATGTTCTGTATCCCCTTATTTTTGTTCTCTCTGGGTCAGAACTAATTTATTTGGCAATATATGGATGAGATTAGAGCTTGTTTAGAGTATGAGCTAACAAAATTCTAGGTACTTACTTAAAGGTTAGTGTTGTATTAAGGGTACGTTTTCTAATGGTTATCTTATTAATTTGGCTTGGTATTTGGTTAATTATGGCTTAAGATTGGGAAATAAGGATGACAATAGATTTAGCATTCAAATCTTTTTATTTTGGGGATATAGAGTAAGAGAAAAATGAAAACTCCATCCCAATTTTTCATTCTTCCTCACTTGAAGAAGATGCCACTAGCAGATGTTTTCATTTACAGGTCTAATCTTAGCTGAAGGTTTATACTTTCATGTATGATAGTTTTGAATGCATGTGTTTTGTGTGTAGGTGGATTTGCTATATAGATAATTTATAAACATAGCTATGATATTAATGTCAATTTTATCTAAAATTCTTGATCTTCTATAGCAGGTGAAACTCTTTCTTATTTATTTATTTTTTTACTATTGAATTGGACAAGACTATTGGTGTTTTTTATCATTTGAGTTTCAATTTGCCAATGGTTATTTCTGGTTCCTAGCAATTGTCCCATGAATTGGTAATTTACAATTTAAAACAAAAGACATAAGAAACAATTTAAGGTAATACAGGCAAAGCAAGTGAGAAGGTCTTAAAGAATAAATTTGGCATTTGTTCAAATATACAACAATTAAACATCAATCTGTTCTTGAACATCAATTTGGTAAAAAAAAACCCAAAATTTTCATCTCCAATTATTGCCACTCTTTTAAAAATTACTTAAAACAAAAATAATTCACAACATAGTTCGAGTAAGCTTAAATAAAACTGAGTTTCTTCCGCTAATTTTCCATAGGCTGAATGCACTAATCAAATATTAAAGGCTGTAATGGCTATCAATAGTATTGCTATAGTTGAAATGGATGTTCCTGACTCATACATGGAAGCAATTCCAAAGGTATTCCAAAGGTATGTTGCTACTGAGCTTCTTAATTACACATGCATCTTGTTATATATATATTTATTAAAAAATAAATTTAAAAAGGATGAAACTTAAAATTTGAAATGCTTAATTACCTATATGTCTTAATTTAAAAAAGAACTTTAATAAATTATATCTAATCAGCTAACAAAATGTAATTTGCTAATTGACTATAACTAAGATTATTTTAGCATATTCATTATTCTCTCCTCTATTCCTATATTTATATATAGTATAGATATAGATAGATAAATAGATATAAATTATTATTATTAAATACTATTAATTACTAATTATTATAAATTATAGATAGAAAGATATAATATAATATATGATAACTATAGATTATTTACGGATTGGATTGGGTGGATGGATTTTATCTAGTAGAGCCATGATACAAATTAAATTGTGAATTATAAAGATGACACAATGAATTAGATTTGGTCGAATAGTTTAGATAATTCAGTTGGATTGGATTGGGTCTCTGTGCTGCCCTAACCTTAGCGGTATATATGTGTTCTTTAATTTGGTGTCCATAACATTTCCCGTTTAACCATTAACCATGGCAATTATTATTATTATATCGAATGCTTCTACCGTTCGCATTGGGCGGGTGTAACAAAAGACATTCATTGAGAAGCCACAGCCATGATCTCGAAGAAGGAAAAATCAAATAAAGAAATTATAGATCATGTGATAGTGCATATTTTGTTAAAATTGCCCATAAAATTTGAGTTGGTATGGACCTGTTCAAGTGAGACCCATCCATTTTAAGTTTTTGATAACTTTGGACACCGTCCATTGAATTTCTTTTGATTGTTTTGGACTGTGAGCTACCTCACCAATCCTTTTGAAATTTTTTTTATTTTTCTTTATGTAAATGTGAGAGTATTTGTATGCAAGTGCAAGGGCAAAATAAGAGCAGCAGAGTGCAAAAATGAAAGAAATACAAAGAGAGTTTTAGGAAAGATTTTTCAAAAATAGGAGTGTGACAAAAATAGTGAGGAGATTTCTTTTAGGTGTTATAGAAAACATTATGAGTGTCATTATTTTTGTCCCATTAGTATTAATCTCTTTAAAAGTCTACTATTTTTAATAGTGGAAAAAAACATTCAGATTTTATCCCATGGACGTAGCCTTAAAATAATTAAGGGTAAATCACATAAATTTCTATGCATCATATTTTATTATTATCCTGTTATAATTATTCTCTTAATTTTCTTGCAAAACTTACAAGTGTTATTAGAACTTGATTTTAGCAAGTTAAACTATTGTAGTCAAGAATTTTTTCTAAGTATACATTATAGTTGCAGTCTAGTCTAACCTTCCACATCATAAAAGAATTTTCTTGAACTACTACTTGATTTAAAATCTAATCAACCAGAGACCCATACCATATCTATGAATTTATTTCGAAATAAATATACTGCGACAAAGAGAAAATTATGATGAAACTTTTGGCGCAGTCCGCTTGAAAAGCAGTTGCAAAAATAACGAAGTGATGAATAATAAAATAGTAACTCAAAGTTTACGGTGAATAGTTACTATTAGAGTTACAGTTGCATGGTCTATCACTATTAAGCCCACTACTATTCACATATCACTATTACTGTTCATTTATACTGTTACTATTATTGTTCACGTATTCGATTACTATTTATGTTTACAGTTACTATTCATCAAATTCCGTAAATAAGTTCTGGAGGTTAAGACAAGTAAGATGATCAATCTAAATGGCGAAAATTACCATATATAGAGAAATAATTTAGAGATCTCCTTATGATAATAAAAATGCACCAGTTGGCATTTAGTACAAATAAATCAAAAGATAAGACTGATGAAGAATGATTTTTCAAGCATGAGCAAGTTTGTAGTTTTATTCGACAGTTTGTAGATGATAATGTATACAATCACTTTTGTGATGAGACTCAAGCCCAAACATTACAGAATAAACTTGAGGAGCTATATGCCTTAAAATCCGATAATAGCTTATTTTACTTAACAAAGTTGATGAATTTTAGATACTGAAAATGTACTTCTGTAGCTGATTACTTAAGTGAAATGCATGCAATTATCCATCAACTGTCAAGTATGGGCATAAAGTTTGACGATAAAATCATCGACCTTATGGTGCTTACCTCCTTGCTAGAGTTGTGGGAGACTTTAAAGATATCTATAACAAACTCTACACCACATGGTGGAGTTAGCTCAAAATTTGTTAAAAATATTGTTATGAATGAAGAAATGAGACGTAGAGCACAAAATTCCTCTTCATCTCAGTCAAATATTCTTATAACAGATGCTAAAAGAAGTAATCACCCAGAGGAAGGAGACAATTTAGAAGTTTAAATACAAGAGGCACATCAAAATGTATTGTCGAAAGTTCAAAAGTGATTAGGAGAAGAATAAAGGCAAAGCAAAGAAAGAAGAAAACAATGATGATGAAGCCAATGACATTGTTGAGTTTCAAATTGTCATTGAAGATATTATTAATCTTGCAACCTGGGAGACTAGTTGGGTGATTGATAGTGGAGCTATTCTTCATGCAACATCCTAAAGAGAAAACTTTTCATCTTATACACCAGGCAATCTTGGTGTGGTCAAGATGGCAGATGATAAATTATTAAAAGTCGTTAGTAAATGATATATTTGCTTGGATGGAAAATGGTTCGAGATTAATTCTAAAAGATGTTGTGCATGTACCAGACATGCGTTCGAATTTAACCTCATTTGGCAAACTTGATAATAAAGGTTTCTGTAGCACCTTAAAAAATGGTCAATGGAAGCTCACTAAAGGTTCCTCGGTGCTAGCCAAAGGAAGAAAAGACCCAAAGATGTATGTAATGTATGCGAAGCTCTGCCAAGATACTTTTAATGTAGCAGAGAATGACAGTACAGTTGAATTGTGGCATAAATGACTAAGCCACATGAGTGAGAAAGGAATGACAAACTCTGGTTAGAAAGAACATGCTATCTAGATCGGATAAATTCCACTTAGATAAGTGTCCTGATTGTGTAGCAACAAAATAAAACATAGTAGTTTTCAAGATTTCTTCCCTTTCTAGAATTAAGAATGTGTTAGATTAGGTGCATTCAGATTTATGCGGACCATTGATGATGTCATATGATGGAAATCAATACTTTGTGACATTTATCGATGACCATTCTAGGAAAACATGGGTATACACATTGAAGTCAAAAGATCAAGTGTTAGAAGTCTTTAAACAATTTATAAACCTAGTTGAGAGACATAAATGTAAGAAACTGAAGTGCATCAAGACAAATAATGGTGGAGAATACACTGGGCCATTTGATGCTTTCTGCAGAGAGCATGGTATTCAACATCAAATAACACCTCTTAAGACACCACAACTGAACAGTTTGGCTGAGAGGATTTAATAGGACTTCGATGGAGAGTCATATGTTTACTCTCACATGCAAAGTTGTCTAAAAGATTTTGGGGTGAAGCTCTACTCACAGCAGTTTATATTTTAAATCATTCACCCTATGCCCTTCTACAGTATGATACTCCAAAAAGAGTATGATCAGAAAAGGATGTTTCCTACGATCATTTGCGGGTGTTTGGTTGTAAAACCTTCATCCATATCCCTAAGGAAGAGAGGTCCAAGCTTGATATGAAGACTAGAGAATGTGTATTCGTTGGCTATGACCAGGACCAATTTGGTTATAGATTTTATTAAGAAGTCAGAGATGTTGCATTTATTAAAGATCAAACTCTTGAAGATACTCAAAAGTGGACTTCCAATAAATTTGATGATGATTCAACAGAAGTGCATATAATTCCTTCAACAATAGAACAAAGGCAAATTGGAGATGAGGAAAATTTTCCACAAGAACAAGTGCCAGAGTTAGAAAATTCAGAAGTTTCTAATGAGAATGAATTGAATAATGATGTTCATGTTCAACTACCAGCATCAAAAGGTTCTCAAACATTAAGAAGATCTAGTGGAGTTAAACAATCATATGCTAGATATCCAATAAATGAGTATGTACTGATGATTGATGACAGAGAACCTGAATGCTTTGAAAAAGCCATGGAAAATGAATACTAAAGGAATTAGATTGAATCCATGCAAGATGAGACAAAATCCTTGCATGAGAATAAAACATTTGAGCTGGTGAAGTTTCCTAAAGGCAATAAGCTTTAAAGAACAAATAGCTTTAAAGAAGATTTCTTAAAAGGCTATGTGTTTGTCTTTGGTCCAATCCCAATATTCATTACATTAATTGTGGGTTGATTGATTAAGGGTGGCAATATTCTAATAGCAAATATTGCTAAATACTATAAATCTAATAAATTAGTCTTTTGTCCTTCTCTCTGTTCAAGGTACGAGTGTCAAATGCTGAAATTTTTTAGACACTTCAAAACATATGTCAAAATATTTTAATATATCCTATCATTTTTTAAAATTCATTAATTTTGAACCTTTAAAGATGCTTTTATGACTCTATAAAGGCATTCAGGGCACCTTTAAAAATTTTTATATGGTCAGATAAATTTAATAAGAATTTTAAATTATCGTCTTAAATAAATAGTTTAAAAGATGCTAGTGAAATGGTTTTGTAGGTAGTGAAAATTTATAAGTAAAATGATTTTGTAGGTAGTGAAAATTTATAAAATTAAAGTATTCAATATGCTAAATTGAAAATCGAGCCTGCTATAAAGTTTTCCGGAAAAAAAAAATACGAGAATGAATTTATGTATTTAATGGCGGACAAATCAAATATTTGGAAGAGTTGAGCAAAGTATACCATTTTCATCTCTTGTAAGCTTCAGTTAGTGGGTTGATCTCTTTATACAATACCATCCCTAGCAAGGACTAATTTTTTCTACATAATGCGTATACTATAAAACATTATAAAATGGCCCCGGAAGCTCCAAATTGCCTCTGAGGTGTATTTACCATAAACTTTTTCAAAACCGGTCAAGGTAATTGCAGGAAGATTGAGAGCCAGCCATAACTTGATGAGTAATTGACGAAAAATGAAAGAACAAATCAGTAGTTGCTCCTTTGAGAAATAATACAAAATTAAAGCTGCAGTCATCGAATAACTGGCAATTACGTAGAAATCTTGTACAACTTAATTAGACAGCATCCTTCCCTTAAGATAATCCAAGTTTTTCTTGGTTAAACAACAATGTAAAATACAATTAAGAAGGTTTAACATAAACCATCTGAATCATGTCGCTAATGACACTGAGAAGTGTCGGGAGCATCTTCATGTCATGTCATCGCCTGCTAGATATGCTGAAGGAGCTGACTTTCAAAGGTGTTGCAATCACCAGTGGAGCCTCAGGAGAATCAGTGACTGCAAATTTATCATGCATGAAACGACTGTCAACAATGGAATCATCCTTCAGTACTATCTTATAGCAATAGCAGCTCTTCAAGCCCTCTTGATTGCGGTAGCACTCGTGTGACCCATTCTTTACCTGCAGGAAATTCCATATCACACTAAACTTGCCAACCGTTGCAACCAAATGGCGCTCCTGCTTCCCATTCTCTGTGACCTGAAGTAATTTTATAACACCATGTATGTTAAATTTCTTATCCACAGTCACCATATCGTTTCCCATAGCTAAAAGCTAGGACAGTGGATATGGAACCAAATGAAGAGAGAAAATAACTCCAACTCTACTATTTGTTTAGAGCTAAAAAGTGCATAAATACTTAGAGATAGAATGCACAAAAAATTTAATTGAATAATTTTCAGATTTATCCCTAACTAGTTTGGGATTAAGGCTTAGTAGTGTTGTTGCTGTAATTTTCAGATTAATAGAAACACAGCAAAGGCACCCCATCAATGCATAATTCTGCAGCGGCTGATACTCAATCATTATATATCAGCATTTCATTGGGCTTATTGGAACATGGTCACAATCTTTCAACGGCTGAGGTCTAAATGAAAATTCATGAATGAAAACAACTGCTTCTTCACATCATTACATTTGGCATTCCTAAAATAAGCCTTCAATAAAGCGAGAAAGAACACTGGGAAAACAAGTTCACAGAATAAAGGACTTGCAAAAATAACAGTAAAGATAAGAATTATCAAGAATTTCAGTCAGAGAGTGCCATAGCTGACAACTCTATTAGCTACAAATTTAGACAACAATATTGCCAGGTTAAACCATCAATTAAAGGTATATATTATCTGTAAACTAGAAAAAATGCACGTTCTAGAAAAAAAAAATTTCACTATTCAGTAAGGTTCATCAAGCAGTCAGGGAGCTATCAACATTCAAAAGAGGATATCTATGGGCTAGGGACAGTAGAAATCAGTATGTTCATGTTTCTGGTTGGGAAAACACAAGACAGAGACTGCCAGAAGAATCAAATCAAATTTGGAAGACATAATAAGAGGAAAAGAATCTTAGCTGGATAATCAGGATAAGAATGTTGATAAATAATACAAGGCCTCAAGCTCAAAGAAACACTCCATTGCAAAAAACAATTTGATCATCAAATCCCCACTATATCAGTGACATTCCATGTAAGTACAATACCCCAATCGGCAAGCATCTATCCTAAAACATAGGATGCAAAGCAAACAATATTGGGCAGTCTTTCCGACAGAAGCATTAGGTAAAACAAAACCAATTCTGGATGCCCCAACTTCTATATCAATGTAAACCATTATATGATCTTTTCATCAGTGTAGAAAGAAACTTTCCAAGGATCGAAACAGGAACATCTTTTCAAGGTATCATATATAAAAAGCCACTCAATTACTCTATACCCTGGCAAAATCACCTTTCACATTCCAGAAGTCTCTGCAGAAACAACTAAATACCATAGTGCCAAGTCATTGAGGGTTTCAGCTACAACCAAAATTACCATATGAATGTATTATACACTGGAATTAAATAAAATGGATAGAGAAACAAATTGATAAAAAAAATTTAACATGGAGCAACTCTATTCGCTTGTATCTAGAAAGTTGTAATTTAAGAAGCCTTAGAGAAACAAAACAAACAGAGTCTAGATATTGACGGAAATGTGAGCACAAACAAAAAAATGAACAACACTGAGTACCACAAGAAAGCAAGAAGCTTTCAAGTTCAATGGGTATAATAAGAAACTTCCATATCAAATCCATAACTGGAAGACTACGAGCAAAACAAAGCAGGAAATTCAACACACATCTAGAAAGGGGATATATCTACTTACCCATGAAAATTGAGCGTTGCGAAACTTGTTATTAACCCCAGCTAAATGTGAATCCAATGGAGTTAGCTTCAACATTCTGGGTGCTGCAATCCTATTACCCATTCGGCCATTGAAACCTGTCTTTGTCTTACCATCCTTGTCCGTAAACAGAGTGCAGATGAGTACCAAATAGGTATCAGTGGTACCCAATATCCACTTCCCATCATAAGTAACATCAACATGAGTAATAGGTGATCCCAGGCCAGGAAAAGCTGTTTTTGCCTGCCGCATAGAATTGCTTGAGTACAATCGGATCTTCCCATCTAGAGACCCGACAACAATTGATCCATCACCAGTGCTTGCAAAGCACTGGAAGTTTGTTCCTCTTGAGAACTGATGCCCTTGTGTCCAATTCAGGACAGGGGAACTAGCAGTTGCAAGATTCTGAACAATCCCATTTCGGTCACGCATATCCCACCTACAGAGTCTGTTATCATCTAATCCCAAAAATGTTGACCCTGATGGATCCAACTGAGCCCCCTTGGTATCATTTACAATGTCCCTCATTGTAATATCAGTTCCATCCTTCTCGAATCTCCACTGTGTAACAATCTTCCCAGTCTCAATGTCAAGCTGATGCAAACCTCTAGTATGTGGTTTCCCTTCGGCAACTGGACTCATAAGCAACATGTTAGTCTCAGCACGCATAAGAAGTGCCTTCTTAGGTGCCAGCTTTGAACTACTCCTATGGTTCTCACCACCAAAATTGACACAAACACCTTTCCCATGAATCCCATGGCTAAAATTCTTCACCACCTGAATGCCCGAATCACCTACCAAGAAACTATTATCCAATGCACCCAATGCCAGGCTCTGTATCCCTCCGTTTGCAGCCTCCTCAAATTCCTCTCTCAAATCTTGATTACCCCTAACTGGAGTTGCTGGTTCAGGGCTTCTCAAGAAACTATCTTCTGCATCTTCCCACATAGAGTCATCAGCCTTTTCAGGGTTAGCCCATCCAATGAAATCCTTTCCAAAAACCTTAACCTTATTGGCGTCATTGGACTCAAACCCATAAGTATTCTCAAACAAACAATCTTGATACTTACTAATAAAAACCCCATAATCCTCGTCACTAAAGAACTTCATAGCCCAAACTCCTTGAGCGACAAAATCAACGCGACGTTGGTCCTTAAAAGTCTTCAATTGCATATCAGCAGCAATTTTAACTCTAACTTTATTACTCACCTTCAACACCCACCAACCTTCCCCTTCAGATTCCGATTCTGATTCCTCATCTTCATCTTCCAGGCTGCCGATTTTGGACGTCTTAAAGAAGGAATAAAAGGTGAGCTTCTCCGATGTGACCCATTTTGCTTTGGGAGTATTTCCGCCAATGTGAAGGAAGAGCTTGACAGCATTTTTCAAATTGGGTTTTTCGCTTGGTGGGGTTGCTGTCGATGGGTATTTAAGCTTGAGGGCCTTGAGCTTGGCCTCAACGTCGTCCAAAGACGAAGGAGTTTTAGGTCTGTGCCCGGAGGGTGATTTCTCTGGCGTTGCGAAGCTTTCGTCTTCAGTTTCTTCTTGGTACTCCGTGTCGGAATCCGATAAGAGCTCTTCGCGGCTGTTAGCGGCTCCCATTTTCCTTAGCTATTGTTTCCTATTGCGATGATGGAATTGAATGCGTAGAGAGTGAAGAAAGGCTATGAAATTGGAGATCCAGAAGGAGATGAATTGCCAAAATAGCAAGAGCGCCAAGTTCAAATTTTGAAATTGTATCGTTGGCAGTTTCAGGCTTCGGCTTAGGGTTTTGAATCGACAAGTTTGGTAATACAGGTTACCCACTATCACCGGTTGCTAATGCGTCAAGTGGGTCGGATTTGGGTCGCCTTACCATATCTATACCCGATACTACCAAGTACTTGGCCCAAAACCGATGAATCAATTAATTTCAGTGGGAGCTAGGGGATCTAAGTTGGCCCTGGCCAATAAAAATTTTTTTTAAATAATCACCTCTAAAATATTAGAAAATTTTTATTTTGCCCTTTAAAATAATAAATATTTTCAATTTCGCCCTCTAATTTTAATTCCTAACTCCGGCCCTGTGCGTAACGGTAATGCAAGTATTTGGGGCAGTGAAGAAAGCAACGGCTCTGTAACTTAGGGTTTACAACGGAGAGTTGAAGGCTTACAACTCCAACTCGATGGCTACAGATATCTACAATAAGTGGCTAAGAGTAATGTCATCCACAATGTAGGTAAAGGGGAAATCACAGTCTTTGTAAATGGTCAACAGAAACTGATCGTCAATGATGACGGCCCGACGGAGCATTATTTCAAGTGTGGAGTTTATGGAGCGCCTGATAGTTCAAGTAACTACATGGAATCATGATGGAGAAATATCAAACTTTACAAGAAATGATGAAGAATTTGAACACTTCGGTAGTGCAATAATTGTCATGTTTTTAGATATCAACCCAGTAGCCTTATTTTCTTTGTATCATGTTATATGAGAGTTGCAACTAAGATCACGTTTCCAAAACTGTTGTTTTCAGTTTTAAAATGGTGAATTCCAGTTATAGTTATAAGAAAGGTAAAAAGGGAATCAAATTGCTTTTAAGACGGTTTTAGAAGGGTTGATTTCAATTTCATTTCGGTTTAGAACTTAGATTATATAATTTTTTTTTTTTTTTTTAAGTTTTATAGCTTGAATAAATAATAATATTAAAAAAAACTGAAACAAATTAATAAGAAGTCCTAAAATTTATTTGAAAAAATTATAATAAATCAAAAAATAAATTAGGAGCTTTTTTTGGAAGAAGAAAAAAAGTTTTAAATCAAAACTATTGATTTTGGTTCCAAAAGACGAAAACCCGAATCTAACTATAAATATAAAATTTCAGTTAGAGTTTAAAATTAGAAACCGTTAACCACAGTTCAATGCCGATTACGATTGACTGTGATTCAGTGTTAATTTTGACAAATTTGATTTTGATTTAAAATCAAACTGCAGTCATACTTAAAGCAATAAATTATAATTCATCTGCCACTAAAAATGTATTCAGCAACAACTTTTTAAATAATTTTAACATTTTATAGTGTTTGATAACATAATATTTAAAATAATTTTTAAAAATTAAAATAATATTTTATAAAAAATTAACTATGTAACTTTTAACTTTTTAATATTTTATGAGAAATTACTCAAAGAGCAAACAGATATCAAAACAGTTAATTTTACTGCTTAATTAGACTAATAAGTCAAGGAAAAAACCCAAAGAAGAGAGGAAGAGAGCATCTCCAAATAAGTGGAAATGATAACTGGACAACCCAATAACTGATTTCAAGTAAACCATCTTAATTTATTGCAACTCGTTTGTGAGATCAATACTACAAATGTAAATAAAAAGAAGCCTAATATTGTTATACAAGCATCGAGAAAAATCTACCCTACTTCTTCAACTATAACTTAACACCACACTAGATCCATGAATGGAATGAATGAATCATTAAATCAAAATCCCAGAATTAACCTGTGAAATAAAAATGAAAATGAAAACAAATCTATACAACACTAAAAGATTCCACGAAGAAGCCTACACACCACCACAAGGACGGCAGCACCACCTTTGAAGTTGAATAAAGAACCATTGTAGAGGGTCTGGATGTTCATCTTCATCAAAAGATGCGGTAGACAAAGGTAGCTCAGGTGGTAAATGCCGGTGAAATGCATCAACTGCAGCTGCAACACCATCTTCATTTTCTATCAACTTTGCTAATTCCATTGCTTGAGATTTCACCTGGGAAAGTTTTAAATGGCATTTGTATACGACAAGTGGCTTGTAATAAAATTAAATGAGTGAAGGAATGGATGTAAAACATGATGGTCAACATGTGAAGGAACATAATAGAGATGATAAAGCCACTAAAAACCAAATATCTAAAATTGGATAACTTTTAGAAACATTTTTCTCTTCTTCAGAATATAAAATTGTAGTGCAGCTTCGGAACATGTTGCACTGCTTTTAACAGATTTAGGA
This sequence comes from Jatropha podagrica, assembly GCA_947857235.1. Taxonomy (NCBI): domain Eukaryota; kingdom Viridiplantae; phylum Streptophyta; class Magnoliopsida; order Malpighiales; family Euphorbiaceae; genus Jatropha; species Jatropha podagrica. The sequence goes on along the minus strand of CANUEP010144559.1, from coordinate 4,764 downwards.
CATGTCACCTGTTGCACACAACACAGAGAACCTCTTCTCTGAATTTTTAGCTAGCTATCAAGAAATCGGATAGAAAAAGTAGCTTCCAAATACATCTTTCAACACCAAAGTAATTGCAAAGTTTTATTCTGTTCTCTTTCTGGATAATAACCTGAAAAACACTGTTGAAAACAGATCCTGGACATCTCTTATTCGATTCTTTTTTTCTTTTTTTCGCTTTTGTAGTTCATATTTTCATTACCGACAAAACATAGGCAGTTGAACAAATGGTGTCTTTTAAACTCCTACTCAATATGGCATCACAACAGTCATTTTATTTGTTTGTATCAAACTTTTGATGCATAATTAATCAAGTCTTTGATTTACCAAAGATGACTGAGTAATCAATTTGTAAGGGTCAAACTGACGAGCAAAGCAAATCAAATCCAATAAAATTTAGTACAACATTGTAAACACCAACCAGTATTGCCATAATAAAGTAAGGCCAATACGATATATTTCCATCCTCTAGAATCAACCCTTCTACAAATTGGGAGCATTCATACACACGAGAATTACCTCTGGTTGGAGCATGAATGTTATTGCATTTGAAAGATTCTCAACATTGAGCTGGGCTATTGGTATTGGAGCAGGTCCCAGCCCTTTTTTATGTACTTTATCACCCCAGAAAAACTGATCTCCAAAGAACGGCACTATGGTTGTTGGGCACTGTATTGACAAGTTTGACAATAGAAGATCAACAGCTTAAAACAGTCACTTCTAGTAAATATATTAAATTATATATAACTTGAAATGGGTTACCAATCATATCCCTTAATGTCATTTCCAATTACATAATTCAAACCCTCCCCCCTTTTTTTCCTTTATTTATTTATTTATTTTTTTTTCTGGACAAGCAAAGAGAACAGAATCTTATTAAAGGAAACCAGTCTAACACTCAGTAATGGACATTACAAAGAAACTAACTAGAAAAGAGCATTACCCCTGCTTTTAATCCTGTAGCTGTGGTTCCAGCACCACCATGATGAACCTGCATGTTTGTTGCAATCATGATCAACCACAGGGTCCAGTGGGACAAAAACAGAAGACCAACTGCAAAGTTATTTTAATCGCAAAAGAATTTTTAATTAGTTATCCTCTATTAGAAGTAATAAAAGGCTCACCACAGCAGCACATTGAGGAAACAACCAATCATGGGGGCAGTCCTCCAAAAGAAAGACATTATCAGGAACCTCTGTGACTGCAAGACAAAAATAAGTACGAGAAAGTTCAGAAAAAGAGAGAGAAAAAGAAAAAGAAAAAAATTTGAAGGGAATAATACATGTATTCTATTTAGTACATAGTCAACAAACGCCATCTGTTTCAATTCAAAGATTACATGTCATAGAGCAGAAAGAATACTTAGAATTACGATGCTGCATCAGTAATCAGTATGCTAGGAATTCTACAACCTTTCATCAAACAAGTTGTAAGGTCACATATATATGTTACCAACCATGTAAAATGCAGTGACCTCAGTCTTCAAATATCAATCCACAGAAATCAAATTTAATAATGGAAAACCAGCAAGAAGCACAATAGGAAATCAAACAGGTGCATCCCAAGAAAAGAGCAAGTTGTCCTCCAGTCCCCAAAACAAAATGCAACTTTGGAGGCTTGTCACTAGAATTTTCATCTCCAATCCATCATCCATTGCTTCATTAAATTCTCTTTTTTGAGAGAGCTCTATCCTATAACAAAGTGAAGCTTCTATTCTAAATGACATAAAATGAAAAATTACATCTAAAGTTCCATACTTTTTGAACAATAAGGCTGGTATTTGCTTGTGTCTCAATGTAAAATTAGCAGCAAAGCTTCACTCAAATATATAGCTAAACAGAAAATTGTTCACAAAGTCAATTACAATAAAAGGAACATCTCTACTAGTAATTAGCACCATAGATTATGTTAATTTGCTCAAGTGATCAGAATTTCTAAAACAACCAAAACACCTAGAAAGAGCAATATAAAAATGGAAGAAAAATACTCACGATTTCCAAGATCTCCCCAACCTCGATCAATTATTCCTCTTTGCCCAGTATCTTTCAATGCCTCTATTATCATGTCTGTAGTCCTCTTGGGATCTTCAAGAGGCTTAACAAATAACAAGCACTAGTCAGACCTTCCCCAAATAGTAATGAAGAAAAGAAAAGCTGTGGCAGCCAAATATGCCAATCACAAAATATAAAGTAAAATTAACAAAAGGGCCGATGAGAATGCCAAGTATTTTATTGTAGGGCAGGGAAGAAAATCAATATGCTGCAAGCCCATATACCGTGTCACCTACTCCTTAAGTGATGCAAACATAAAACCAGTTCCAATAAAAGTACAAACTATATTGAATAAAAAAATTAGCTGAGCTACTAAGCACAAGAAAGGAATTACTTGTTCATTCCTCAATCAATTCAAACACATACAACATTGAACTTAGCCCAGTCTAATCGTATTCTTACAGCAAAGCCTAAGGTCAGGTGTGTTTCGCAGTCTCTTCCCATACAGAATATTGGTTTTCCATAAATATGATTTAATTAAAAAAAAAAAATCTCACTGCAACTCGGAAACCACTCCAAGAAAATGCACTAGAGGCTTAATCAATGCAAAGAAAATGTTAAATACTGGAGACATCTGGAAAGAAATAGAAAATGACAAATGGTTGAGGTACATCAGTTGGCGTAAGAAACTAAAGGCAAAAAAAAAAAAAAGAAAAAGAAAAAACACATTAAATGCAATAACTGCAACTGCTCTTGAAAAAATGACATACCATGCTCCCAAACCCAATATAAATGGGCTTTGTTCCTTTCTGAATCCATTTGTTAAATTCTTCTTTAGGTTCATACTTTGACCCAAGGTTTAAGAAACAATAACCAACGACATCAACTAAAGGACCCCAATCTGCATATTTAGTTTATAAAGTTAATTCTTTCACACAAAGCATAAATATTAGCATTTGGGGATTCCAAATAAGTATCACAAAAACTGTAAGAAGCAAGAAGCTTAGTGGCTAGTGCATCACAACAAAAGCAAAGAACATGAGAAGGTGAGAGCAATTAAAAACACTCAACAATTGGTTAGATCTCTCCCAAAAGGGAACTAAATAATATATAACTGATTAAAATCTCTGCATATAGCTTTTCCAAATAGTGTTAAGAAGCAAGATGAAGAAAACATCAAAGGCGTTTGAAACAGAGAGAAATCTCTGGATGGCTACTTTTAACATTCTCCAAATGAATGTTCTAGGGCTTCCAATAGTGCCTTAATTTTCTTTCAAAAAACACATGGAACACAGTTTTGATAAAGTCATATTCCATCTAGTGGCTAGCTACAAAGACTTAGATCAGTGGTTGGCAAGACATGGAGGTTTCGACGAAGATCCTGAGTTCAAGTCAGGACATGAAGGTTTCGGCAAAGATACTAAGTTCAAGTCTTGTAATGGCCCAAACCTAATAAAATATTGCCTGCTTTGGGCCAAATCCACTTAGACCCGCACAGCTTTGTTCTTGGACTAAAACCAACTCAATAACCAAAAGGCCTCTTGGTCGTCTAAGACTTATTTTTTCTTTTGTACATCACTCTCACATTGTGTTTAGCTGATGTGGGATTCATCTAGGGTGTCACATCCACCTCCTTAGAGACTCAACGCCCTAGTTGAGGTTTGCCCAACTACCAGCCAAAGGGACATGGCCTGGCTCTGATACCAAATTTATAATACCGAAGATCTAGCAAGATATTGTCAACTCTGGGTTGAACCCATTCAAGACCACATGACTTTGTTTTGGGACTAGAACCAACTCTATAGCTCAAAAGGTCTCTTGCTAGTTTAAGGCTTGCTCTTTTTTATGTAAATAACTTTCACTTTGTGCTTAACTAATGTTAGATTCGCTTAAAGTGTCACAGTCTTGTTTCAAGAAAGCAAAAAAGTACATCCTAGTTTACCCATAAGAACGTGATACTAATAAAAGGAATAAGTAGAAAAAACAGCATAGAAATGCTCTCAAAGACTGCAACATCACAGTTTTTTCAGCATTTGATGACTGAGTTTGAGGTTGTGTGCATTTGGGGCACAAAAATATAATTCAAAACTGTATAAATACATACATAACATAATCGAGTCGGAGAAAACAAGAGAGCGAGAGAGAGAGAACAGGAGAAAAAAGAGACCAAATATCCTTACCATTTGGCTTTGGCACGAGATGGGGACTCCACAAATAACCTGTTGGCAAATGAGATAATGATCCATGATACATACTGAAGTATGCAAATGCGGGAAGCTTCAGCTTTCTTTTCCTAAAGTCATTTATGTATCCTCTTATTCCCCACCATATGAGCAAATCCACAACTATGTATGAAAGCTGGATTCATTAAGAACAAACGGAAACATTTTATGGCAGATCAGCCCAATGGTTCACTGATTTATAAAAAACGTAGAGGGAAATGTGATATGAAAAAGAAGAACATACCCAATTACCAGCGCTTTGAGGTACACGTGCTAAAGGATGAGGAAATTCATAAGTTGGCCTGCCTATTGAAGAAGGAAGTAAGAAAACATAATTCGAGTAAAAGTGTGCAAAATTAAAAATGAATTTCCAATGTAATTTTCAATTGCATCATATTTGCCTTAAAATATTGTCATCCCATTTCATTAGCACTAAACAAATATTAGCGTAGATGTATGGTAGACAATATCACAGCATAACCATTTAACCCCCCGCCCCGGGGGCGGGGGCC
>CANUEP010144522.1:0-21491 GCA_947857235.1 Jatropha podagrica | reverse complement strand
CTTTTATTTTTATGTCCTTCCACTAACATTTACTATTACTATTATATATATATGTATATTATAAGGAGGAGGAAGGATCAAAAGGGATAGAAAATAGAGAAGACAATTAATATTGAAGAGATAGAGAAGAGAACTGATTATAGAAAATAACTAAAGGTAAGAAGAGAAAAGTAACTGAAAATAAACTAATTAAAGTAGTAAGAGAAAGTTAAAGAAACAACATAAATAAAAGAACTTAAAATGAATAACATAAATATAAAGGACCAGATAACTGGAAAGATAATCAGTAAATTAAAGGACCAGATAACTGGAAGATGAACAGTAAAGAAATAAAACCAGTAACACGAACTAGGCAAGGACTAGTTTCATGAACAAATGGTATAGTAAAAGAAAAATTAATCAATAATAACTTAAGGAAATAAAACCAGTAACACGAACTGGGCAAGGACCAATTTCATGAACAATTGGTATAATAAAAGAAATTAAAGAAATAATAACTTAAGTAAATAAAACCAGTAAGACGAACTGGGCAAGGACCAGTTTCATGAACAACTGGTATAGAAAATAAACATAAAGAATAAAGGAAGAACAAGTTAGAATATAAATAAAAACTAAATAAGCATGAGTGATAAAGGAAGGATACTAAATAAACATAAAGGAAAAGATGGGAAAGAACACTTACATAAATTACTTGAGGAATTTAGTACAAACTTCAAGCTTGATTACAACTTCTTACTTAATTACTACAACTTCTAATATTTATAAACTTCTACTATTACAAGTACTAGTACATAATAGTATTTAAGAGAAGGTAGGAGAGGGGTATGGTAGAAGGAGAACATTTAGAAGGAAGGATAAGAGGGATAGGGAGAAGGTTGTAGAGGGAGAGGTGTTTGAGTGGTGTAGGAGAGAGGGAAGAGAGAGTTGTGTGTAGAGAGTGTTGATGGATGTGTTGAAAAGTTGTTATGTGAAAGAATGTTGTGTAGAAAAATGTTGTTATGTTTTTGAGAGAGGGATGGGTTGCCTTTCATAGGAAAAGTTTTGGGTAAGATTCCTATTTGGGCATGGGTTTTTACTATTTGGGCAAGTGTAATGAGTGGGGAACATGTGGGACCCATCCACTTATGAGTGGAAATGGATATTATGGGGAACATGTGGGTCCCATTCACTTATGAGTGAAGGAGGATATTTGTGGTGAGGATATTTTCTTTCTGTATTTTTCTTGAACTGTCTGATTTCTTGCATTGGAAATATTCTTCTAGATGCACTGTCTTCTAAGTCTGCTACCTGGATCTATAAATTTTTTTTTATTTTTTTATTGATACCATAGTATACTCAAACATTTTTCACTGCCACCTCTTGTGATACCTTTTTTGTATTCTTCTTCATACTCCATCCTGTATAATTGAATTAGGTCCGTGAATTATGAATTAGACCAAAAAGGTATTTCCATAGGTATCTGTATCTTTTTGGTACCATAGATCTTGCAGTGAGGATCTTCAGCAATTAATTTTATTGGTCTGGCAAAATAAGAATCATCCCAATCGAAATTCCTTGCAAAGACCTTTGATCGCCAATGCTTTATTTGTTCTCGGAGAGAATTATTATGACAAGGCCATGGAGGATAATCTGCCTTTGGACAAGGATAACCATCTTTTGCTGTTATTAACATTTTGTGCTGAGCTGGATAATTTAGTCCATTAATCCATTCAGGAGCTTTCGTATCAATCATGACTTGGACATATTTTCCAAAATTGAAACTTTCTTTGACGATTGTTTGCAATTTTCTTCCAAAGCTATTGGCTTGATCTGGTTTTGTAAAGACAAGTTGGTGAAGATATCCATAATCTAACAGTGTGTGAGGCATTATTAGGATTTCACCAATTTCTCTATTTCTAATAGTGATTGGTTTGAAAATAGAGAGGTCGAGACAAACCCTACAAATGCTGTAGGTCAAATGGCATCTGCAGTCTTTTCTTGAAAAAGGGGGAAATTGATAGTTGAAATCCGTCTTTAGGCAGTGCTTTTTACCATAATGGGTTTCCCATGTCCAAGATAATCCTGGAATGAAAACTTTCTGTACAGCACAATCTTGGAGAAAGTTTAGAATGTATTCTTGCTTCTGCATGGAGCTTTCATCGATCCTTTAGCAGATTTTGTTCTTAGTTTCTGAAGGAAATTTTCCCAAATAAGCTTGACTGAAAAAGAAAATTCTTGTTTTTCTTTTTTCTAGTTCTTCATTAGTCAACTTCTTTGGAGGAGTCTCTTTCATTAACAGGGAGAAGGATTCTCTCAAATTTTTCTCTTTAGCCAGTGGGGCTAAAGGTGCACTCAATTTTTCTTCCCTAACTAGTGGGGTTAGGTGCTGTCTTTTCTCATCTACCAGTGGGATAGAGAGAATCTTGATTTTCTTCATGAATCTGTTGACAAAGAGATGTGAAATTTTTCACCATTATATTGCAATTGTTGCAATATTCTGGTTGGTTAGAATTTTGTATCTGGCTACTTGTACGTTTTCATCTGTTAGATTGTTTTTGGACAATCTGAGCTTTGGAAATCTAGTTAAAATAATATAATAATGCATTTAAACTGGCTAATGTCTTGCTCAGTCCCCTCGTGCATTCCAGATGTTGTCTAGAATGCATTGTTGGGTATCATCTATCTAGCTACCAGGAAGAACTTTAAATGATAAATTTGTTCCTTTTGGGAAAACTGGCAAATTGACTTAACAAAACTTTTTTGTTTTTCTATCCATCCTGAAAAAGAAAAAGAAAGGGTTAGTAAACAAAAATGAAATAAAACTTAATGCGAATAGAATGGGCTTTCAAAAAATCTAAAATTTACAATTTTGCCTTTTCTACAAATGGAAAAATGAGCCTAGTGTTATTGACAATGGAGGAAATGAAGGTATGGTCAAATTGATAGGGAGTGATAATATTGATAAATGGAATTCCTAAGATGACACTATATGAAATGTCTTTAGCAATGAGAAATGTGGTTCTTCTGTGGACACCATTGTTGAGGACAAAGGCTTCAGATTTATGTTTTATTTTTAGAGCAGCATTATTTGCAGTTCTAAGGCCATCACTCGTGGTTTTGAGAAAGTTTTGTGGCACTATTCCTGCTTTAATGCAATTGAGATCTGCTCCAGTATCAAAGAGTGCAATAGTGTTAATCTGAAAGTTATCTTGAAAACTCAATGTTATCTAGATCAAGAAGTTATTTATTTCAAGATGCAAATGAAGTTTTCAGGAAGGTTTTGAGGTTCCTGTAACAATGGGTTTTGTTCAGAATTCTGGTTGGGGAAAGCAGGATGACTCAACAGAAGAAATTGAAGGGCTTCTGAATCTTTTTTCTGCTTAATTTTAATCTGCATGAGTTCTTGCTTAATCTTTTAGATCTCTTCTTGTAATCTTGAAAGTGAAAGATCGCTTGGTTTGGGTTGACTCCCACTTGCCAAAATTTCAGTGAGATCATAATGGTAAGATTTAGCAGAATATGTGGGTGGAGGAGGTTGCTCAAGGGATTGTTGGAGTTTAAGGAGGTACTCTCTCTGAATTTCAAGATCCCGTATACGGTTGATGATATTAAGGAAAAATTTCTGATCCTTAGTGAGAACATTTATACTATTCTCTAGTTCAGATTCTGAAGAAGATGATGAGGAAAAGGCAGCAAGCTCATCAATTTGGAGGGCTCCTTCATCTTCAGAAGATTCTGAATCTGAGGAATCAAGCAGGAGGCATTGAATTTTTCCGAAGGTATTTTCTTCAGGATGAAGCTTATATATGTATATACATATGTTCTTTTAATTTAAATGTGAAATATTTATCAACAACTATTATAACTTTGTATTTTTATTAATAATTGGTTATTTATAGTATTATAATTTAAATGTTAATGTTTATTAATAACCAGTGATAAAACCATTTAATTATTTTATAAATCGAGAAAACCAAATTTTATATGTCTAATGCAATTTCTTACTTTTTATTGTAATAATAACGATTTTTAATAATTATTATTAGTTATTGTTAAAAATTATAGTCAAACTATTTATGCATTTAATAATAGAAAAATTAAATGATTAGAAAATTATTTCCTATAATTTCCTCAAATATTCAGGAATCAAGGTGTTACAGTTTCTAAGGCAATGCCTTTGCCTTTGCCCTTATTGGCAGGGTGTTACAGTTTCTAAGGAATTTGTAATTACCTTTTTTGCAAGAAGTTTTGTCGAGAAAAATAACAAGAAAAAATCCAAAGATTGGCAGGATTTGAAGTTTTGATTTATAAACGCCCGAGAATGGAGAAAGGAGACTGAAGTTTGAAACGTCGATGAGCTGAAGGGTCACTCTTTAATAAAGTGATAAGAGGGCGTGCCGTTTCAGGAGACGTCGATAAGCTTAAAAGTCATCCATTAAAGGCAAGACGCAATTGAACTAATACTTAGGGCTTACATGGAAGTTTAAATAAATAGTTGACCAATTTATAGAGCCTGAACATGCATCAAAGTGAGGGTTAGGAGCAAGTAAAAGTCGAACATAAATGATTCGACACACTTTTGGGGGGACTTTTGATAACAAAGAATCTATTCAAAACCTATTCGGTATCTATCGAACAACATTTTGACTAAGTCAAGAAGCTAAGAGAAGGACATAGATAGCAAGACCTGAACAGTATCACACCCGAAAAGACATCATAGCTAAGCAAGATTTAAACTTTGTAACGGTCAATAAATGTCTAGTCAAAGGAAATCATTAAAAGCCAAGAATATTGTTTAGCATTTATGATTAGATCTCAGCACTAACAGTTACAATCAAAATTGTATTATAAATAGGAAAATGTAAAAGGGAATAAATCATATAAAAAAACAAGTATAATCATCCACAAAAAGATTTTCCAGATTTATAATCATTAGGTTGAAATCTTTAACATGCTTGTTCACCATTTTTTGTTGTTCATCCCACTCATCTCACTTTCTGTTCATCCTTCTTTTTTTGTTCTACCGATTTCTGTTCTCCCATTTTCTGTTCTTCCATTTTCTTGTTCTCCCAAGTTGAAGGAGGTTATTTTTATACTTCATCTAATGAAATTTCATATTTCTTTTTCTCAAGGCCTTTCAATATTGAGTTCTCAAACTCATTTATATCCCGAGCTTACTTAAGCTTGCGATGTTATGTTATGCGCATTGTTTGTATACCAATTTGCTATTTGCTTTGTATTTTTTTATTTTTCTTAAGTGGAGAAGGATGGAGAATAAGAGAATCATAGGATATTTGCTTTCATTGCTGTAAATAACAGAAGATAGTGTAGTTTGGATGAGCAATTGTAATCAACAACTTCTTCATTCATTTTTCTCAACATTTCCTACTCATTAATCTATGCCTACTAGACTTTCCAAGCCTCATCTAGTCGACCATAATTGTTTGTTGAAATATTAATTCTATAAAAGAAAATGAAGGATAAATATTAGTGGAATCAAATAGTTTTTCATAATTATAATTTTTTGACATGACGCTAATAGCCACTTTTGCATTTAGATCCTCAGTTTGCATAGCCAATTTCTGAAATTTATTAAGATACTCCTTGAGTGATTCTCCCTCATTCCTTTTTAAATCAATCAAGTTTGATGAAATCTTTTTGCTTGGGATACATGTGACAAACCAAGCTTTAAAGGCAGAAGCTAATTGAGCAAATGATGCAATTGATCCTGTCTTGAGCATTCGATACCACTTTTGTGCTGGTCCCTCCAAATTGCTAGGAATGCTTGGCAGAGCAAAGCATCTGTAGTTGTTTGGATGTGCAATATTATTTTAAAGTTAGCTAGATGACTTTTGGGTTCTGTTGTGCCATCATATATTTGAAATGTTGGTATATTGAACTTTGAAGGAAAAGATACTGCAAGTATTTCTTGTGATAATAGGGAATCATTGCAAAGCCAATAATCACTGATATCTCTGGCTACTCTAAATTCTTTAATAATTTCTATGATTTTTGAGCGAAAGTTTTCTTTGTTCGCCCCTTTGTTTCTTGCTTGGGTGTTTCTTTTGTTCATCCCTTTGGTTCTTGTTCGGGATTTTTCATTGCTCACCCCTTTTGGAAGATTTGTATTGTTCCTACAGTTTGTTGTTTTTGTTCTCTAAGAGGATTCACTTTCCTCATGGAGGTCCATTTGCTCCTCCTGTTCACCTTGAACCACTTGTTCTCATTCCTATGAGAATAGTTATGTTGCTAGAAAGATTGAGAAGGTTGAAAATGCATAAATCATTTTAGGATTGATAGCAAAATTATTATATGCTTCTGCTAAGACTTTTGCAAGTTACGGGTCTATCATGGATGGAGGATTAGAAGCGATCATTTTCTTTTAAGAGATAATTGTGAGGAGAGACTTACTAAAAACTGAATATGAAAACTAAGGTGTGTCCATGCTCACCGCACCAATTTGATAAAAGTAAAATATAAACACTCAAGAATTGCTATGAGATGTAATGTGTCCTTTAATAAGATGTGATACAAATATTTATTGTGTTCTTCCTATTATAACTGAAGATGTAAATGCCTAGTAGGAATTATGGTAACAAATATTGACAGAGAATCTTGGACATTAATTATATTATTAAATGACTTTTAGTATCTCTTTGACCGAGCATTATCTCTATTTGAACTATTTGAGTAACATTCGGTCCACTCTTTTAATTGCTTAGCATAACTGTTCAGTTCATCCTGTTGCTTGGCTTATTTTATTAACTTTTCGGACTATTATGTTGTTCGGCACATTCTGCTCAAGCTATTATGTTGTTTGGCACATTTTGCTCAAACAATTTTGTTGATTGCTCAGTTTATTAATTGCTCCAATCACTTTTCATTTTTTTGTTGATTGATTTATTAATAGGTATGAGTTAATTATGCATAATGAACTACATTTTTATGTGTTCTTTTCTATTTGTCTACTCTAGCCTATATCAAATTATATTATTTTTGCATTACATTTACCATAGTTTAACTTATGCTCTTCTTGTTTGGTGCATATGACATGCCTTTTAGACATCAAAATAAATTTTACCATTGATAATGAAAAATATCATTGATGATTGGGTCTTGAGACATATTTACTGGCTTCGAAAGGATGGTGTTGTTCCTCAAGGGATTCGGTGGTGCTAGATGTAAATATTGATGTTATGATTTCATAAAGTATGTTCTAAAGGTAATTGTGTGCTTTACATATATATGGATTAGGGGAAAATGATAACTTTGGTTCCTAAAAAGCTCTAATCTTTCTCTAAAACGGCTTTAATTTCTTTCATCTCAAGCTATACATGCTAAGATCATTCGAAATGGCCTTTCTAATGATCAAATGCTTGTTAGAAAATTGCTTCACTTGTGCTTCTATTATGAGAAAATGGATTATGACACCTTGCTTTTTCATCAAATTCAAATTCGCGTACCTTCAATTGGAATTTCATGGTTAGAGCTTATACAAAAAATGGTAACTCTTAAGAAGCTCTTTTTCTCTACGATCGTATGATTTATGGGGGATTTATGCCTAATAAATTCATTTTTCCTTTCGTTATAAAAGATTGTTTGTCCTCTTATCCTCTTGATAAAGGAAAATAGATTCACCCGTTTGCTATTAAAATTGAATTTTGAAAAGATATATTTTTGTGAGCCCCCTCTCAGGCGCCATGGAAAAGACTTGAAGGACGGAGTCTGAATGAACGATCCCATTGGTCAGTTCATCACAGAAAATTGGAAAGTTAAGACTAGATGGAACCCTGCTGTGGTCCCTCTCGCTTTTGTTTGTGTTATTTTATTTAGTCATATTGTGACTAATTATTTGATTAATTGATCTGATTACCAATATTATTAGTTTTGTGGCTCTGTTTAGTGCTTAAATGGTGTCGGGTTGGCTCTTTGGAGTGCTTTGACTGTGTTTGGTGTGTTAGAGTTGCCACCATAATTTGTTTTTGTTTTCGGAGAGAATATATGGTAAAAACCTTGTGATTGACTCCTCAAGTGTGCCACAATGGATAAAATGAACTAGCCTCAAATTATTGGGTTTGGGGACTAGGTTTTCGGCTCAATTATGAATGGATTAAAAGTATGAGTCTAATTGAGAATCGAAAGGCGTTATTTTGCATGAATATTAGATTATCGATGCATGGGCATACTTATAATGCATGGCAATATCTGGAATATAGTGCATTAAAAGTAAGCAAGTAAAATAAAGGTGTGTAATTTTGTGGGGAGCCCGACTCTAGCCTTGTTCTCGAGGATTTTAAGTCGTGCAACACATTTTCCTAATTCTCGATCGGTCAATTCGGTCAAGGGCCCGCTTCCTTGGCTAAAATCCATAGGTATGCCTTCATACCTCATTTGTATGAGGATCGAAGCACATGAAACTCTACCATCGATCAGAATGGTGGGGTCTTAATGGCATCATTCTTAGAGTGGGTTTACTGGTGTGCCTGCTAATTTTAGGCTTAGTTTGAAAATTAGTTTTATGGTTTTGTCGAGCGAACTAGGCTTAATTTGCTAGACAGACCATATTTAAAACATGCATAGTGTTGGACGGATTGGGCTTAACAGTTAATAAGGTGCCGGATGGAACATGCTTAATTGACAAAGTCTGAGTTTGAGTGATTATACCCTCGCCCTTGTGACACAGCCGAATTGAAGCTCCACAGTGAGTTATCGAGCAAAGAGGTTGAGTCTTCATCCAAATATAAGCTAAGGTAGGGTGTGAGGACTCGTATTATAGTCTTATATTATATTATTAAATGATGAATTATTAATTAATCGCTTAACTAGTAACTTTGGCCTAAGGAAGGTCAAAGTGATTAATAGTCGAAAGGATTGACTTTTGAGAGCCAAGTCGGGATTTAAACTCAACTATGGAAGATGAACAAATCGGAGCTGTTCTTAGATGAATTCGACGTTGATCACCCGGTTCGAATGGTTTTGGCACTGATTGCCCTATTCAAATGGTTTTAGCACTAATTGCCCTATTTAATGGGTTGGCGCTGGTCACCCTATTTTTGTTTGACATGGTGCTGGTCACTCTATTTTTCTGGATTAGTATTGGTCGCCCTGTTTTTATCTGACTTGGCGCTGGTCATCCGGTTTTCCAGATTAGTGCTAGTTGCGCTGGTTCTAAGTATGGTGGCACTGATTGCCCTGGTTCTAAGTGTGGTGGCATTGATTCTCCTAGTTTTGAGTCTGGTAGCACCGGTTGCCCTATTTGATTGAATTTGTGCTAGTGACCCTATTGTTGATTGACTTGGCACCGGTTACCCTATTTTTCTGGATAAGCACTGGTCACCCAGTTATCTTGTGTTCTGATATGAAAATCATGATTAGCTTAAGCATAATAAATAAGCATGATGTATGACATGTCATTCTAATGGTCCAGCTCAATTTTTGAGAGTGTCTATGAGAAAACCAGGCCTGACATGCCAATGTTTGTTATTTTCCAGCCTTTTTTCTCTCTCTATTTTCTTTTTCTCTCTTTTTTTTTTTCAAGGGACATGTCGGCGCTCAATAGCCTAAAATCAACATCAGTGTCCACTAGAACGGTGCCATTTTGGCACTTTGTTCAGGCTAGAACGATGCTGTTTTAGGGCTTATCGGTGCCAATTATGGCTTGATTGGCGTCGGCACATTCTGGGAGGATGGACATTGGAGGCCTATAAATGCCTTATTTATGGCTCCAAAATATTGTCATTTTGTACCTTGGGGCCCAATTTTCCCAAATTCCATATGCTCTGTTAAAAAATGGAGCCATTTATCAGCTATGACATGCAAAGGTAGACCAAGAGGCTAACAAAGATCGAGAAGATCAATTTGAGCCGGTACAATATGGCTTCTTCGGTGACACTAAGATGCTTGCCGATAGATCGGGTTCTTTTGGATGCATGTTTGCGCCTGTGGGATCCACAAATTCATATGTTTTTAGTTTGGCATGCATTTTGAGAAGATGTGTCCAACATTTGAGGAGTTTTCAGCTCTATTAGATAGTAGTTCTGAGAGGGCTTCGATGGCTGCAACAATTGAGATCAAGTTTTTTAGGAGCTTCATAAGGATGCTAGGTCTCTCTGTGGTAGAGGCTAGGGAGCTGGTAGTAGAAGGTTGGGAAGATTTATCTAGGTTGGTGGAAGGGTATCTGGATCCACTCGAGTTCATTAACCTGGAGCACTAGAGGTTTAGGACTCGAGCTTTGGTTTTCTGCTTAGTGAGCACCGGTATATTAACTGGTTTAGTAGGCTGGGGGGATCTAAGGGTGGCAGACCTGGTCCTTTAGATGGAGCAAGGTGCCAGGATCATTAGTGTGGCTTTGGCGGTGACTATTCTAAGCCTTAAACGAGCTTACAGGGTAGAGGGGATCTAGTCAACTAGTTTGATCATGCTTCGGGTAGGCATTCTTTAACTAACTTTTGTTATGCTTAGATAGGGTGCTTTTTTGAGGAAAGGCTTAGGCTTGGTCGCATATGCATTTCTATCTGAATAGTTGGGGCAAAGTCTGGTCTTGCATGCTTTGGGAAGAGACTTGACCTATTGTGGTTTTGTTACAGTTGAAATTATTTTGATGAAAGGGGGGGGGGGGTATTGCATATAGATGCATGTTTCTTTTCTGTATTATAATGCAATGTCTGACTTGAAGGTTGGTTGAGAGATCATCTGAGGGCAATAGAGCCACCATGACGTTGCCCATATGAGCCATCTCAATATCGATCTAGACGAGTCATGGTGAGACTAAGATCAAAGAATGAGTGGCTATGGCGGTTGTTGGCGCTGAGGTAGGATTAGATTTTGTGGAGGTGTGATTGGTATAAGATTAGTTGATTTTTGGTTTTGTCAGCTGGATATCAAATGGCTTATCTACTAGGTATGGAGAGCATCACATTCTATCCTGGGTCTAGGCTAATGAGGCAAATGGGGCATGTTCAAGGGTTGTTGCCAACTGGAGCTCTTTTTTGGGATATACTGATTTCTCCTCTGACAACTGTGGCTATACTAGGTAGCTAGTCAAGAGGGGCTGATATGGTTGAGGCTAGTGGGCAGGACTGCTGCTTATGAGGCTTGGTCGATAGTTGAGTATAATGATCGGGAGATAGAGTGTAAAGCGACTCTGACTCAGGAGATGGACGCTAGACTCCAAGTAGTTTAAGACAGCCTTAGACTTTACCAAACAGGTTAACCTTGAGGATTTAGATGACTTTAGGGAGATGCCTTTGAGGCGGTGTAGACGGTTCGCCTAGTCCCTCGGTGCATGCCAACATTATGTTGATAGGGTTGGATTTTTTATTTGTTTTATTTGCTTGCTTTTTTTTATTTTTGACTCAACCCCTATTTTTGTGAGGTTTTCAAGATAGGATATTGACCCATGATGTATAGAGGATTTAGCTGACACATTTTTGGTTTTCGACACTCTAGATAGTAAACACACATATAACTAACACAGATGACAAGGATAGATTCTTGAATGATAGGACTTTTGTGATTATCTTTTTACATAACTTGTACAAATTTAAGATATGTAAAAAGGGAATCATTTTGATAATTTTGAGAAGGAAAATTCAATTTTATCTTTTATGAAATTACCGCTTTCAAGCCTTAATTGTTGCCTAAGCCGCCCCTTTGGGTTTTCAGCTTAGCAGGCTTCTGATTTTGCCCAAGCTGCTTGCCCTTACAGGCTTTCAACTTAGCTTATTTTGCTTTGATTTTTGATTTTTTTCATTAGTTGGCATAGAAAATCTGAAATTTTCATGGGAAGAAAAGCAAAAATGTATTTTTATTATTGTTGTGACTACACACACAGATTGGGCTACCTACGTATCCCATACTTTTGGAACATATTTTCTGAAATTAGGTCACAATAGTTTGGCCTAAAGGTGACATAAGGGAGCAATATTTCTGGTGCTAATGCCTGAATGCATTCACAAAATGTATCTTATGTGATTGTGAATCATCTTTTGGAGGATGTTCTTCATGGACTAATTCGTTGCTTCAACCGCTCCATTGGTTTGGGCCTATATGGTGAAGAGCAATAGTGTTGGATTTTGTACTTAGTCATCAGACGGAGACTTTTTTCTAGAAGTGAGACCCATTGTCTATTATGATCTCAAAAGGAACTCTGTATCTACATATGATTTTTGTCTAGATGAACTGAGCTACTGGTGTAAAACCTCCAAAGGTCTAGAAGTTGACATCATGCCTTTTGACTTAAAAGAGCTTCCTATTTGTTTAACTAATTGACATGCATCACAAACGTGGTCTTTTTCAAATTTACTTTTAGGTAAACCTCTAACTAGGTCCTTTGAGAGCTAAGAGATCAAGTGCATGCTTGCATGACCTAATCACTTGTGCCATAACCAACTAAAATTATCAATGGATAATAAATACAGATCATTAAGGTTATGCAACTCATTAAGATCAACTAAATAAATATTCTTAAATATTTTTACAATAAACAATATTTTGTTATCATGCTTGTCTTGGACTTCATAATGTGATGATTCAAATATGACTCTTCTATTACTATCACACATTAGACTTACACTTAAGAGATTGAATTTCAAATCTTTTACCAAGGATAAATCCTAAATTGATGGATGTGCACCAATTATACCCTTCCTAATAATTTTTCCTTTGCTTTTATCTCAAAAGCAAATTGATCCTCCTTCCTTCATATCACTCTTGGTGAACTGGTTTTTGTCACCTATCATGTGCCTTGAGCAAGCACTATCTATATACCATAATTTTAATTTTTAGCTCACTCCTCAGATAAGCCTATAATCAGTTAACCAGATTTAGGTACAAAATGAACATTGGGTCCTTAGGGGTTAGTGGTAAATGCAGGTTTGATTTCTTTAAAGTTCATATCCTTTTTCCCAAGTTTTGGGTCATATTTTAGGGAACAAGTTTTAGCATTATGTACCTTAGCATTGCAAAGGCTAAATCTCATAGGTAGTGAAGTTGAAGTACTACCTTTGATAAACCTTTGACCAATATTATAGCTCTTAAAACCAACCAATGTCATATTTTTCTTTTGATAATTTCTTATTTCCTAACAAAACATCAAAGTTTTCTTTCCTTTTGTGAAAATTGTCAAATCATTTTTCAAGGTTTCATCTTTCTTTTTCAAAAATTCATTTTCACAAGTAAGCTTGTTGCAATTTCTTTTGAATCATCCAATTTTAATTTTTGCTCCAAGCAAGTCCTAACACTAGCATATAAATTTAGAGTACATTCCTCATTTTTTTTTAAAGCTTTAATTTCTTGTAATAGATTTTTACAAGTAATTTCTTTGAAAAAAGCATCTCTTAGAAGATCATATTCTAGTTTAAGCTTTCTGAAGTCTTTCCTCAAACAATTGTATTTTTTGCAAGTGTCTTTGAAATTTGAGTAAAGCTCTTTAAAATCATTTTCAAGTTCATTATAGCTCATAGGTTCAAAATCACTTACACTGCTTTCATTGTCTTTGCTACACTCAGCTTTCTCAACTGAAATTAGCTTACTAACTTCGTCTGACTTTGGATCACTTATAGCCATTAAGCAAATATTTGTTATTTCATCTTCGTTGCTTTCTTCATCATTTTAGCTTGACTCATCACTGTCACTCCAGGTTGCAATTATGGCTTGCTTTGCTTAGTTCTTCTTGAACTCCTTTTTAAGCTTTGGGTGATTTGGTTTGATGTGGCCAAGCTCAAAGCATACGAATTTATTTGGCTCTTTCTTTTTCTAATTTTCCACTTTTGGTAGAGATGTTTTCTTGCCAAATTTTTTATATCTCGATCCACCTTTTATTAGCATTCTTTTGAATTTCCTTGTTATGAGAGCCATGCCATCACTATTGGCTTCACCTGAGCTTTAATCACTCATTGCAACCTTGAGAGCTAAGCCTTTTCTTCTTTTGTCTTTAACTTTCTCAACATATCTATTTATCATCATTTCATGTGTGAGAAGTGAACCGATCAACTCATCATAAGTAAATTTCTTTAAATCATTTACTTCAAATAAGATGGTGACTTTTGATTCTCATCTTTCTTATAGAGATTGAAGGATTTTCTTTGTAAGTTCTTCTGAGATATTCCTACCAAGAACATTTGATAATCTCTCCATAAAAGATTTATCTTTGATTCCTCGACTTGGTTGGTTTCCACATATGTAACTTGTAGCTTTTCCCACACTTTCTTGGCAGAGGCATAACCTGAAACTTTATTATATTCATTAACATCTAAAGCACAATGTAAGATATTGATAGCTTTAGCATTTAAGGCAATGTTTTTTCAATCATTATCTGTATATCCCTCTTCAAGCTTGTCAAAGGTAACACCCAAAATAACTTTCTTAGGAATTTCAAGACCTTTTATAATATTCATCCAACATCCATTATCAACAGATTGCACAAAGTTTCTCATCCTAGTTCTCCAATAAGAATAATTTGTACTATTAAGCAAGGGAGGTCTAGTTATGGACTATCCTTTAAGAGGACCATGAACACCAAGGTTAGAGGAAGAAGCCATGGGATCACTTTAAAGTAGCTAAACCTTTAATATCAAGAGCCCAAGGCTTTGATACTAGATTGTAGGGCTCGATAGGCAAATATCCAAGAGGCGGGGTGAATTGGTATTTAAAAACCAATCCTATTTGAGAATATTACAATCACAGTAGAAGCAACAAACATACCAACTTAAATCAAATAATAATAATGTATGAAGCAGTTAAACATTTAATTTGATTTATCATAAACATTAGAATAACCAGCGCAACCAATTACTGAATATAGCTCACTGAAATTAGTTTGCAAAGATTCTGCAAGTCAATAGCTAATTTAAGCCATCTCTAAAGTCAAACAAACTCAATTCAGCACAGACAACAAAGTTGATTCATCAAACATAAATAGATAATTAAGTGAGTGTGTGAGAATATAGTAATCAAGAGAAGAATGAGGAGAAAACAACACAAATAATTTTATAATGATTTGGCATTTCTCACTCCTACATCCACTATTCAAGAAACTATTTTGAGTTCCTCCACTATCAACTCTTTTCAAGGGCACAAGTAAAGCGAAGTATAATGAAATAGTTCAATACCTAGAACTAATCATTCCCAATAAGTCTTTCAAAGAACTTTTAAACTTATCATTTTTAGTTTTTGGCAAATAATTAGATAAAACTTAATCCCACTGGTTTTTGTTAAGAACTAAAAAAACTTATAAGAGTTTCTCTTTACACAAAGAGAGGTACTTGATTACCCAAATAATACAAGTTTCACACAAGCTTTGTTCTCACAAGATTTTTCATTTATGATTTTTCTCTACTCTATTCCAAATTAACAAAAACCTATAATAGAAAGAGAGTTATGCCAGTTTAAGTTTAGAAAAGAGATTTTAAAAGTTTTCCAAATTAGTATCGAAAAATCTCTCTCAAAAATACTGTTCATCTTCTTCTTTTAGAAATGATGGATTTAAAGCATAAAGAAGAAGACGAGATGAAGGCTTGAGATGAGAGTTTTGAAATTTAAAACAATAAACATAAATCTTCTCTCATACTAAAACAAGAATTCTATTTTCCTTTTATATCAAAGAAAATTTTTTTTTTCAGTTAGAGAGATGAAGTTAACGTTAGAGAGAAAGAGAGGAAGAGATAGAGTGGCAGTAAAGTTTTAGCTAGAAAGGGGGAAAGATATGAGCTGAAAACCTTTTTATAGAAATTGGGTCTTTTGAAATTTAAAAGCCTAAGGAATTTTAAGATTCTATTTTCCCACTAAATCCTTTTAACAAAGAGAGGTATTTTTTAAATTTTGAAAAGTGAGATTTAAAATACGTTTTTCCCATTAGAAATTTCATGAAATACTATTTTAACAAAACTATCTTCTTAAGTGGATATGTTAAAAAGGCTAGAAAAATAATTCTGATTTACCTAGAATAAACATGATTTATCTTTTTATTTTAACAAAATGAACTAAATCAACTAATTTGGCTAACTTACAAATTACATTGTCTTCATTTCTTCAAGTAACCTTATTAATCTTCATTTGGAAAGCCTTCAAAATTTAATCCAATAAGATCTTCTCGATTTAATTTAAGCAAAAGACTTCTAAGAAAAATACTATATGATAAATTATTTCAATTTATTATTTTTGTTAATTATCAAAATTAGAGATTGTAAGAGCCGTAAGCCACCAAGTGTGTATACATTTTTTTATGTAGGTCATACAATGCATGACCATTTCTTCTTAGTAATAAAAAAAATCTAGATTGATTAGTTTAGTGTATAGAGTAGTGTCATTTATTATGAGCTAGATTGCACGGACATTGGATACGAAATATAAAAACTTATGAAATACATTTTAAAAAGTAAAAAATCTACACACTTAGAACACACTACAATAAGTATAAAACATTAATATTTTAAATAAATAATCAATTATTTATAATAAATCATAAACATAAAATAAAAAATATTTAATTTTTTAATTTAATATAATTAGTTAAATTCTCAAAATTATTATTACTATTAAAAAATGAATTAATAGTGTGTGCATTTTTTTTACCATGCATGAGTTTTACTATTATATACCTTGGCGAAAGACTTCGCAAAATACTTAAAAAAGCACATCTTAGTATTGCAATTTTTTCAACATTTTTAAATGAGATACAATTTTGTAATGCATTTCACGATCATTTTATTATACACTTTTAGAGGAGTCAAAATTGGTCATGAAATGCGAACATGAGTAACCTAGCATGCGAAATAAATGTTAGGGTTGAAATTAAATGAGTTCGTTTCATAAACAGGCCACCTATTTATGACAAAAATCACATCATGAATTGACACAAGAGTTAAGTGAGTGACTCGTTTATTTAAGGGTAGACATAAATACTCCCATTAAAATCATATTTGAACTTTATTATTGTATAGCTTTTTTATTTGTTTATTTAATTTAGTATTTAATCTTGAAGAATCTATGCATTTTATGTATAAAAATTTATTTTTGGATATAATTCGAATTAAATTGGTTGAAACTTAAAGTAACATAAGCAGGTTAAATGAGTTATATATATGTTAACATAACTCACTTAACCTGTTTATGATATTAGGCGAATTACTATCTGCATTACACCGATCGTATATGGGTTAATATGAAGTATTTAATTTGTTTATGATATTAGGCGAGTTACACGTATTGTGTTCGTGTCACCTGTCTAATTTTCATGTCGGGTTCATGTTGATAAATTTGAAATGATTATTAAATGGATCGTATTTGTATCAATACTAATCGTGTCGCGTGTTAGGTGAATTTATGTCAAACTCGACGTGCCAACCCATTTTGACATCTCTATATATTTTGTTATTTCTGAATAATGTTATAAAAGATAATTTCATCCTTTAATATTGCTCTGCACATCGCTCGAGTTTTGATACTAGTCTATACAATGTATAAAAGTATAGAAGTCTATAGTAAATGACAGTTAAGTGTAAGTTTCTCAAATTGCCAAGTGTGAGGAGAATAATTATTTATCATAATTATAAGAAGATAAGTTGTAATGACAGTAATTTTAAGAAGATAAGTCATTTTATATTTTCAGATAATATTATATAGAAAGAAAAAAAAAAGAAAACTAAACTAATATTAATAAGAAAAACTATTTTATTTGGAAATAAGAAAGGAAGATAAGAGAAAAGAATTTTGATGATTTTCTCTTCAAATTAGAAGGAAAATAAAAAACTATAAAAATAAATTTATAGAGAAAAATTAATTTTTTTTCCTTTACATAAAAAAATAAGTAACATAAGTCTTTTTCAAAAAAAAAAAATTTTGTTCTTTCTTATTTTTTTAAATTTATTTTTGAAATGTCAATATACAATAATTAGATCAGGCCTAATTTCTTATATTCTCTGTTTATGAGTTTTTTTAATCCAATAAACTCTTTTTCCAATTTAGAGTTACGCTTTGATGAAAATTGGTCACTGAAAAAATTGATTTCTAATACCCATTCTTTACTCTCTTGGTTTTCTTTCCTCTATTAATTTTATTTTTCTTTTATATAAACAAAAGTAAACTAAATTTCTTAGAAAAAAATTTAGTTCCTTTTTATTTGTTCTAATCATTCATTAATAAAAAAAGACATAAAAATGAATTAAAAAAAACTTCATTTTTTCTTGGTAGTAAAAAAAAACATTGGTTAATTAGTTTGGTGTATGAAGTAGTCTCATTTATTAAGACTTAATGTAGGGGTGTTAGTCCAGCATCCCTACCCATGATGCATTGCCATGGCAACCCTATGGACGGAGCGAGGCTATTAGAGACTGGAATAGAATGTTGGATGGCATGAGTGCCGAGAATATGAGAGGGGAGACCCGGCATAATACTCTTCGTCGCCCTGGGGCCGGATGACGACCCGAGCCCTAGTGAGTTAGGATGTGAGCATCAAGCCTTATCAAGAGGGGCTGGTGTCTCCATAGGGAAGGAGCTTTATGGACACTATAGGGCCGTGAGCCTATAGTGCGCGTGTCTCCGAAGGTGGAGGTTCCAGTATGGGCAGACTATGCTTCCCGGGATGCTCGAAAGGCCTTAGGCCATACACGGAGGTGCGAGACCCTTATGTTTGTGCCTGGTGGATGCGCCTATGATCGGATATGATGCTAAGACCCTCATAATAAGCATGGCTGGCCTAGATTATGAGCTAAGTCTAGGTGCCACACGGGCGCCAGGAGCTGCGAGGATATGGCCCCGTGACATTTGGTATCAGAGCCAATTCGTTTGGCTGGTTGCTAGAGATGGTTGAATGTTGCTAGAGACTTTTCTACATGTAGAATTTGTTGGGATACGCAGTCCGGATAAGAAATATAGCGACAGACAAGTGATGCAGATTATGGATGGTAGCATTCGGTAGTTGGCTCCATGACGCCTTGTGCAGTATGCGCCCTCCAACACAGTTGGGAGAGGCATATCAAGCAACATGAATAGATGCGAAGTTGCAAGTTTCCTAGAAACTCCAATGTGAATGCATTGCTTGCCTATGAGAATAAGGGCAACATGTGACGATGGCAGTGATGATGTGATGATAAGGACTTGGCCGATGCATCGGGTTTAGACGGGTATTGCAGATGGCAAGGCAGGAACTAAGTCATGTGTTAGCTTGTTTGTGAAACTCGGATATAGACCCCCTATGGAAGCAAACACATTATAAATTGAGATACAACATGGTTGAGATTATCGCTTGGGGCTAAGAACGACCAAGCTGAGACGACCGATCTTCGATAAATGGATTACAGTGCGAGACATCACTTGAGCTTAAGCATCACAGATGGATAGTCAGTGTTGACACAATGGCACAGAGAATAAGAGATTTTAAAGCAGGCTAAAGTGATTTTAAAAGTAAGCAAGTTGAGCAAGGGATCCCTATGCTTAGAATGGACTCGAGTAAGTAGCTCAATGCACATAGAGGTGCTCGGTAAGAAGCAGTTGGGTGTGAATCCACCCCGGATGCAGAGATGATCACTTCGAGTTATGGTTGCCTATGTGAGGCAGGAATATGGGAAATTATCAGAATTGTGAGCAGAACTTATGAGACATGCTAGAGATTGCTTGTTCAACATACGATGAGATTCATTTTGCCCTTTTGAGATAGAGGGGTGCAGAACACCAAATGAGTCGGTTGTTGATATGTGATTATTATGGAGAGAGCTTGCCAAATGAGTTGGAAGCTGCTCACAAGTGCCTTGTTGAGATAAGTTGATGCTCGGCGGAAGGAGTGCCAGACTGTAGCTAGTACTTCAGGCCGTGGGCAATGTGAGATATGAAATAAGCTCGGCAGAAGGGATATCAGGTTACAGCCGATATTCCACGCCGTGGGCAATGAGAAATAAGAGTTAAGCTCGGCGGAAGGAATATCAGGTTACAGTTGATATTTCAGGCCGTGGGCAACGAAAAAAAAAAAAAGAGTTAAGCTCGGCGGAAGGAATGTCAGGCTACAGTCGATATTTCAGGCCGTGGGCGATATGAGATGAAATGAGAACTTAACAGATTGCCTTGGATGAGCCGAGAAACTTGTGTTTCATTGTTGTATGCAGGGCCTCTCAGTCAGGAGTAGCATGTGAGATAGTTTCCCGCTAGAGCACATGAGCAAAAGGAGATGACAGAAGAAGTCATGCCCAGAACATTTATAAGAAGCGAAGAAGGCTTAAAGCAAAACCAAAAGGGCTTGAGGTGTCACAAGCAAAACAATGTCTGCCTATAAGATGTTCAGGGAATGCTATAGGCCCTAGCAAGTTAAAACTTGGATACAGGGGGTAATAGCGATGGAAATAAAATTATTTTTAATACATAGCTTGTGCACCAACATAGCATGAGGTGGCCAAAGCATAAATCGAGACGGAGTTGTGACAAGCAAGGGAGATAAAAGACGCAAGCAGAACATAAACATTGAAATAGAGACCGAGATAAGGACAATGTTGTATGCACATGGGTAAGGCAATTGTATCTATAAGTGGTATCACTCCTTACCCCAATATGTTCTTCATTTTGATTATTATTGTTATTAAATTGTGCGCGGCGATTGTGCATGAAGCAAAGGCGGAACAATTATCATATTACATATATACTTATACCATGTGACTACTTTGGATTTTTTTTTTTTTGTTGGCTGTATTTTGCTAGGTACATATAACATTGCCATGAAGGAGCACAATCATATAGACGCTCAAACAATGAGGGGCGCTTGGATGCAAATGACCATGATGCGGTAGCAAGTAGTTCATAAAGGAACAACCACATCATAAGCGAAATGTGGGTCAGACAGCAAGCTGTGCAAAGGAGGGATTTCGAGAGTACTCCAAGTACACTACCATAATCGACGAGGACGTCGATTGTTTGAGTGGGGGAGAGTACACATGGGTATCCTATCTGGCTAAAAGAGGGAAGAATGGTACAAATAGAGAGTAAAGATGATGATATAAGTATAATCCCCTATGAAGAAGGGTGGGGGAATGTAGACAATGATAATATGGAATGGATAAGAGAAGAGATGTTGAAGAATGATTCTGATAACATGGAATAGATAAGAGAAGAGATGCTGAAGAATGATCCCTAATATAGAGATAAAAGTGAAGGGGTGGGACATTGGTGACATATATCTGGAATGTAAGCATATGGTTCCCAAAAGAGAATCAAGAAAAGAGAAAAACAAAGAAGAAGAAAAGTATTGCAAAAACACAACAAATTTTTGCATTTAGTTCTTTCACAAGACAGCATAACGAGCAGAGGAATAGAACCATTCACGTGAAGAGAGATAGCAATGAGGATTGCAAAGGAGAAGCACAGAGTTGGTGCAGCACAATCGATGAGGTCATCGATCGTTTGAGTGGGGGAGAATGTAGGGGTGTTAGTCCAGCATCCCTACCCATGGTGCATTGCCATGGCAACCCTATGGACGGAGCGAGGCTATTAGAGATTGGAATAGCATGTTGGATGGCATGAGTGCTGAGAAT
>CANUEP010144342.1:0-18880 GCA_947857235.1 Jatropha podagrica | reverse complement strand
AAAATTCACAATTGTCTCTAAATTTTATGGCAATTTGTCAAAGAATTAAGCATTCTTATTAGTAACATTTATCGGTAATTTAATGGTAATTTGTCACTAATATTAAACTATATTTTTTAATTTTAAAATTAAATTTTATCGATAATTTGTCGCGAAATACTGAAAAAGATATTTTATCAGTAAATTTTAATTTTCTTGCAGTGTAAGCTAATCTGCACGTTGCCTCTTTGGGCACAGGAAAACTCAATATACAATCAGCGTCATTAGGGGTAAACAAACCACGAACTAAATCAGAATTCCAGACTTTGTTCCGATCCAACAACAGGTGAGCCACCATTAACTCTTGAAAGCCTTCTGCTAGTACCACTGGTGAAAGAGACCATAAAAGAGGTGTCCAAAATCAACCAAGGGTCCTTCCAAATACTAATAATCTCACCCGACCCAATCTGCCATCGTATACCCCTCCCTTAACACCTCCTGAGATTTAATCAAACTTCTACATAAAACACTAGGATTCAGCCCAACAAGGTTAGCCTCCATAAAACTCCCTTCTGGATATTATTTAGCTTTGAAAACTCTAGCTAATAAAGAAGTATAATGAGTGATAAGATGACACCCTTGCTTACCTAAAACAGCCAAGTTAAAACTATACATATTGCAAAACCAATCCCTCCATAAGCCTTTGGAACGGTATGGGGGTACAATAAGCTTTATTCTAAGTTATGGTTTAAATTGATATAATTATTTATTTGTAACAATTATTAATGCATTATTTTTTATAATTAAGATATACAAAAAAAAAAATAATTATAATGCAATAAATTTAAAATGTATTTTAGTTCCATTAGTAATATGACATCTCGGCCCTAATAAAATATTATTCGCTTTAGACCCAGTTCGTACGAATTTGTTTCTAAGAGTGACAATCCATCACCCTTAAAAGGCCTCTTATCCAATGCATTTTTAAGATTTGGTTCTATCATTTTATCCTGCAATTTTAGGGTTTTAGCCGATAGTGTAAAAGTAAAAGAGAGATGAGAGAGATTTTTGAAATGACAAAAATTCTCCTTCTATCATCTTTTCTTATTCGTTCGTTTCTTTTCTTTTCTTCTTATGCATTTCTCTTTTTTTTTTACAGCCTAAAGTTGTACACACTAATAAGAATAAATTAAAAGCAACAACTGCAATCAAATAGGCTAAGTGGGGTAACTCTAGTATTAGAATTGTTAATACCTAATTCCTTTTTTGTATAGATAGTCAGTCCATCCTCTGTTTGTCTTTCGAGGTTTAGAAGGAAGAAAGGTAAAGTAAGGCAGCAATTTTAGAACTTTTCAAAACTCACTTCTGCACCACTCACATTTGATAATATGAGATGTTCATCATTTGATTCCAATTGTGGAGGTTCTTAGGATCTTGATGTTGTGCTTTCCATTGAATTCAAGCAGATTGATTTGGATCCTTATGTCTATGATGCTAGGACAAATTGTAAATTAATAAATAAAAATCCAATAATGCTTAAACATAAGCAATTGAGAACAAAATATAAAATTTTTCTAGAAAGCTGATATCATTATTGTTCTTTATATATGTTGGTTCGCGTAACGAATCCACTGGTTAACAGCTTGAATTGTGAATTAAAGGCATGCTATATGTGTGAAGTACACAAATTGAAAATTAAAATCGCGCTTAATTTAGCTTCTAGGCCGTGGGTTTCGATCCACAGTATTCCAATCAATAATTGTAAAATTAAAGTAAATTAGCAAATGAATTTATAAATAAAAAATTGCTTGAAATGTAAATTGTTTGCTTAGTTTGGGGCTTCTATGTTGTCCCCTTGCATCCTTTCATAAGGCTTACAGGCAATCAAAAGAATGCACTTATGCACGTTTCTTTACCTTGCAATCCTTATTATGCACGTTTCTTTACCTTGCAATCCAGTTATTGAAAGAACCGCTTGAGGAGTGCTTTGTTTTGCTCAATTGCAATCGACACATTCTTTATTTTTTTCTTTTTAATTAATTAATTGTACTATCTATAATATATATAAAAGAATGATGATATGTATTCTGATTGATAAAAAATATTATTAATAACAATTTAGTTTTAATAATTAATTTTGGATCACATTATAATTATTTTTCTATTCTAATTATTATTATAATTTTAATCTAATTTTATTCTAATTAAAAATTTATTCTTTAATATGATTTTAATTATCTATTTATATTTATAATATATATAAAAGTACAAATGGGGGGAGCATTTGGTTTCCAAAACGTCTCTACGTATTCTAATTGATAAAAAATATTATTAAGGACAATTTAGTTTTAATAGTTAAGTTGGGACCATATTGTGTTTATTTTTCTATTTTAATTATTATTATAATTTTAATTTATCATATTCTAATTAAGAATTTATTTTTTATTACGATTCTAATTAATAATTTTTTCTATCATGTGTATATATATATACGTTTCGTTTTGTTTATTTTTCGCTATCAATAATTTATTGCTTTTGCTATTTTGAATTGAAATTATTAAGTTTGCGATTATATTTACTTCTTGTGGTAAGTATTAACTCTCTCTATTTACAAATTAATTGAATAATTATTATTTATATTTATTATAATTTAGTATCCTTATATTTCTTTATTTTTTTTTAAAATTATAAATTACAAAGTACACACAAAATATTTTTCTTCTCGCCTTATGAGACCAGGATGGACCTGAGTCCTCCTATCTGCTGACTTGAGCTCTAGGAGACACTCGGACTTCTTAATACTTTGCATTATGATATAATAAATCATAAACAAAACAATTATACCAGCGGTTATGTGCAAGAATCATACAATACATAATCCTTCAATCAAATAATCTGAACATTATTTCTAATAGAAGTTGAAAAAATTAGAACTTACTATGAGATTGAATTTAGTAACCCTTATTATTATATTTTTCGTATTATTATTTTTACAGTATATGATTAAATATCTTTTTTAACTATCGTTACGATGTTACACTTGTGGTGATATTGAAGATATTCAAACTGTTAAGAAGTAAGAATGATATTTATTTCAAATATTTTATATAATATTAGTGATTGATTGTTCTAATATTTTTAATTATACATATAATGTTTATAAATAGTTTTATAATGTCTTTTAATTTATTTTATAGGTATAATATCAATTTCAGTATAATTAATACATATAATAAATTTTTGAAATAAACGGAAAAAAAAAAATTATATAACGAGTATAAACAACGGGTATCTAAGTGCAATGCACGTTTTAAAAAACTAGTATTAATTAAATATCTAAATAAGTCCAAACTCAAAATAAGAAGCCCCAATTTAAAAAAGAAATCACAAAATGTGTTCAAACAATATAACATTTTGAACAGTAACACCGGAATGTTGAAATATTTGACAAAAGTTTATTTTTATGGGTGGTCATGTACAGAAATCTGTGGATACCACTACTTTCATTTTTGTTGTATTTCATACAAAAATTATATTATTAGACCGACTGTAACTCGTCATTTTGTCTCCTCAAAGGCATATCTAGATTTTCACAGGTGCATGTTCTCCTTTTTCGCAACGATCATTTTACAACTTTTGGATCTGCATATGCAACTTAATAAAAACAAGATTCACTAAAATGTTCTATGTCATCAACTCATAACTAAAAATTTAAATATTTCGTGTTCCTAACCCTATTCATCAAAGATTGTGAACAAGAAAACATCTATTACTGATACTATTGATAAAGATGTTAGGATTTACCAATTCAATGTTCATAATCATTGCATAAGCTATCGATAAAGATGTATTGAAAAGGTACGAAAAAGAGATAATGAAGTTTGGTGCTTCATCTCCATATATGTCTGCGGACCATGACCCACCATATAATTTGAACAGAAGCAGTCATACAAGAAACCCTAAGATTCAGATACCTATGAGGCAATGACAAAGAAGGGCAATGTGAGCGTTTTGTACTTCCAGAAGTGAGCAAGTGACTAAACGACACTGTATCGTAAAAGTAAGCATAAAAAAATTAAAGGTTTTTTAATCTTTTCGCTCCAATTTAAGGGCTGAAACCCTTTAATATTGGATGAAATGACTATTTATTTTGGCGGATTCAAATTTCAAAGGTGCTTTGAATATTCGATCAAATGGTAAAGAATACTTAAATAACAAACTTGAGCGATGAAATAATAATATTTCCAATAAAAGATTTTTGAAAAAGAAAATCAATTTTATTAAAAATCCAATGCCACGCGGAGGAAGGTAAAAAGCCCCTAAGTAGCGGTTTGAACGGCCACACAAATCGGTGATTTTTTAAACCTCTCAATCTCAGAGCCTAAAACCCTCTCTCTAAACAAAAATCCAAATCAAAGAAAGAAAATAAATATTTTTTTTAAAAAAGAAAATTGGAATATTGTCTGTATGTCACAATGAAGCAAATGTTATTTGTATTGTGTTACGTTACTTAGTTTCCTTCAACATCGGGAGACACTGTAAATCCTTCGATTCTGGTCTCCTTGATCAATTGCATAACCTGCATTGAACGGATCCGATCCAGGAAATCAAATTCTGTTTTTTATTTGAGGAATTTCTGAATTCGAAATCCGAATCTGGAGCCCGAAATCTCTTTGGTAATGGAAGCAAATGCGAGTGTGAATCGAAAATTCGGAATTCGAAATCCTCTGCATTTCAAATGAATGTGCAGCTGTACAGATCAGATGGAATTTGCGTTTGTGTTGTTCTAGATCGTGTTTTTAATCTGCATTTTGTTTAATAGAATCGGGATTTGATTAGGTTATAAGAAGTTTGGAGGGAATTTGCAGAGATGGATCCGATATCGGCAGTTAGCGAGGAGCTTGGGCAGATCGATGGACAAATAGCTGACATCTTTCGAGCTTTATCGTGAGAATATTTTGGCTTTCTTTTTGTTGCTTTTGATTGCTATTTGCAGTTTAGATCATAGATGCATTGTTCAATATTGATGAAAGTTTTCGGGTTTTAGTTAAATTTGCAATTTTTGTTGTTGATCTAGAATTTGAGTATGGAAAAAGAATTAAATGAATGTATTATGTTCATCTGATGCGCGGCTTTTATGTACTGGCATATTTTAATAATGTATATTGATATTGAGAAATATAATTATGTTGCCTTTCTTTTCTGAAATTGCTAATATAAAAATGTAGAATTATTTAGGGTTTACAATCATTTGGGATCTGAGAATGGTGAATTGTCAAATTTCCAGCCAATGTAATGGTGGTCATTGGTGTGTTTAATGGTGAAAAATGTAATATGTTTATCTTGCAGAAATGGGTTTCAGAAATTGGAGAAGGTGAAGGATGCCAACAGGCAGAGTCGGCAATTGGAAGAGCTTACTGAGAAGATGCGGGAATGTAAGAGGTAATTGGCATATCAACTTTTCTCTGATTTCATTTTTTTTTGTTGCACTTGTTTTTAGTGTCAACTGTTTAACAGTTGGATGCATGCATATACAATTGGATGATAGCACAGTACCCTAGTTAATCTGATTATTGTGATCTTGAAACAATATGAATCATTTAATTGGCAACACCTCATTTTTTTTTTTTTTCGGTTGGCTTAGAGATTTTATGTATCTGATCAGCATTGTTGATTAAGCATTTTAGAAATATTTTTTTTTTCCCACCCATTCTATTTTTTTTTTAAACCTATGTCAATGTTTTTTTGTCTTTCAGGCTTATCAAAGAATTTGACAGAGAAGTGAAGGACATGGAAGGTATAAATGATCCAAACACTAACAGAATGCTGAATGAGAAAAAGCAATCAATGGTGAGTTTTTTTTAATTCATTTTATATTTTTTTTTATAAAAGAAAAAAAAAATTAAATTCTTGAACCTGTTACCTTAATTTTTGCAATATTTCTGAGTGGTACTGGCATTTTAATGCAGATAAAAGAGTTGAATTCATATGTTGCTCTAAAAAAGCAGTAAGTTAACATCTCATCAACATTTACTATTTTAGATACATGTGGCACCAAAAGATAGGGCTGTTGTGCATTTATAAGAACCTAATCATTTTTATGTTGTGGTATTTGCCTTGCTCATGTTTTTAAATTTTCTTGCTCATTTGTTTTGCTTGTTGTATTATTGTTGAGTTCAAATTTCATCATAATTGAAGGTTTTGCTGTTCTTTTTCTACTTGTAATGAAGTAGGCAAATATATTTCAGTCTTATGATGGCTGTAGGATAGTTGTTCCCACATTTGTTGTAATGTTAATTCTTTTCCTCTAACTTTTTTCTGTCCTGATAAATCTTTGTAAATTATGGTAATTGTTGTGTTGTTCAGTTTTTTGACTTTAATTTTATTTGGTATTTTGGTTAATTCTCCATTAATCCTCTAGAGCAATGTCTAAAAAAATGATTATAAAATTGCTTGGCTTTTCTGCTAAGAATAACATCTTCCTTTCTCGTTAACAGGTACTTAGTGACTTTTTTGCATATAAAAATAGTGCTTCACACTTATTGATCTGATGAGTCCATCCCCCCACCTCCTGCATCTTAGTTTTTGTGGACTTTATATGTCATGGTCAATAACATTCCCAAGTATCTAAACTTCTGACTCTCCCACTTGGTATTAATTGATATATTTGACTCGACCTAAATATGACATTCACTTCAGCTCCTTTAGAAGATTGATGAATATTAATTTTTTTTTTTGGTTAAATTTTTTGTTTTTTAGTGATTTGATCATCAAGACAAGGAACTTGTTTTCCTTAGGGTTAAGTTGTCTATTATTATTGTAAATTAATTTACATCCCTAATTGAATAACATTTGACCTTTTGGGGTTAAATCTAGAGATCTTTTGTTCATATGTTTAGCATTTGCTGCTTGCAATGACTAATTCAATGCTTTGTGATTGTGATACAGATATGCAGCCACTCTTGAAAACAACAAGAGAGTTGATCTCTTTGAAGGGCCTGGTGAAGGGTTAAATGAAGATAA
This sequence comes from Jatropha podagrica, assembly GCA_947857235.1. NCBI lineage: Eukaryota > Viridiplantae > Streptophyta > Magnoliopsida > Malpighiales > Euphorbiaceae > Jatropha > Jatropha podagrica. Next base: position 11,878 of record CANUEP010144342.1, on the reverse strand, counting down.
TGTATTGCTAGCTTCATGTGAGTTGCCATTTTTTCTACTATGCATATTCTTTTATGAATTTCTTTTGTCATTTTGGGAGCATAAAGGAGTTGTAAGTTGATCGATACTTTCAGTAGGTTTTCATAAGTCAACTCTTCCTTTGTCTCATTTCTCTTTCCTTTACATAGTTCTCTTCCCTATTCTTGTCTCTCCTTGTCCTCTTCTCTTCATTATCCGCATAGATAGTTCATAGCAATGTCTATGGTGCTTAAGGTGACACTTCTGTGAGAGTATAGTAACTGGAACCAGTGATTGTACATCTTTCTTTGGAAGGAATTGATATATTGATGATAATTGATGGATTTGCTACAGGATTTTGTAAAATGTCTAATTGTGTATTCAAGGGAATGACAGGCTGGAAATGAGAAGCTTTAATTGCATGACTAATGTTTCCCTTATATATTCAGATACGATACATGTTATTTTACAGAAATCTATTTCCTGAAAATACCTAAGTTTATTCTGTGTTTAAGCAACTGGACAAACAATTTATTTCATTTGGAAAAACATTTCTACTGTAGAATTCAGTATGGATGATTACTTATGTTTATTATACTACAAATTAGCACCTCTAGTTTCAATTGAATTTTAGTTCAACATCATGTTTGAATAAGAGAGAGGGACAAAGGGTTGGTGTAGATTGGGAGCGAGATCCAAGTAATGAGTTTCCATGTTGATATTGTAGTACAATCAAGTCTTTAACCTAAGTGGTCTGAAAATTATCATAAAATTTCACCAATTTGATAAAATATTTTAAGTCTATCGAAGTTAATGAAATTAAATCATGGACTCACAAAATAATTCCTTTTGCTCTCAAACTTAACAGATATGGTATTACAAATAAATTTCTTCAAATCTTTGTGTTTCAAATGTCACTTCAGTGAGGATGGAATGCCAACTTGTAGATCAGACTCTTGCTCCATAGTGGAATGTGTATCATTCTATTTTTGTATTCACTGGTAAATATACCCAACAAATTCTCTAATATAGGCATTCTTGCTTCCTTTTTATGTCCCAATGAACTAGTGTATTCTGTATAGTTGGTTTGTCCAGGATCTTATCTTGCATTTTATACGATTCAGCAGTAGTGTGGAGGAAATTGGATGCTAGGCATAATGTTTGATCCTTTTTTGTAGTGTTATAAATTCTAACACAGGCTTGATATTTTGCAGCTATGACGAACCAGCAGTTAATGGATCATGGGAACCAAATGATGGATGATACTGATCAAGCAATTGAGAGGGGTAAAAAGGTACGTGTGACGTGTCCATATAAATGGCCAAGTAATAATATATGTAGATATGGGAAGTTTTTGTAGATTCAAAAGACAAACCTTCTGTTACTCTCAGCTTAAAAGAGAAAAAATTATAATGGAATAAAATAGCAGAAGGAAAAGTGGAAATTATAGAATCAATTTATCTTACCTTTTAGTAGATTGTGTATGGACTTATTATTAGCCTTTTCTGTTCCTGAAGAATTTTTGTGTTGCTGTTTTTACTAGATTGTTGAAGAGACCATCAATGTCGGAACAGAGACTGCAGCAGCTCTTAAGGCTCAGGTACACTGACATAATAACAGTTTGTTTTATGGATCCTTGAGAAAAAGATTAAAATTTATGACCATGCAATGGTGCTGAAACTAAGGGCATTTCCATGTGCAGACTGAGCAAATGAGCAGAATTGTTAACGAGCTCGACTCTATTCATTTTTCAATCAAGAAAGCTTCTAAACTGGTCAAGGAAATTGGTAGGCAGGTCAATTTCTAAAAAATCCACTTCCTTTTTTATTTCATATATTAAGCCTAGTTATAGTTCACACTACCTACTTGAGTTTTTTCCTTTCAGGTTGCAACTGATAGGTGCATTATGTCAATGCTCTTCCTTATTGTTGCTGGGGTTGTAGCCATCATTATTGTGAAGGTATATCATACTTGTGCTTCTTTTTTCTGTAAATTATAGCATGGAAGTTTTAGATTTTGCTCAGAACCCATTATCATTGAAACTTTGCTAGTTCCTTGATGTTTCTTTTTAATCTAGATTTCAGTAGTCTTTTATGGGAAGACCTTATCTTATTATTTTTCCCCATAATAATTTTGCCTCTAATAGTTCAATTGGTTTTTCGTTATGAAAACTTGAGCTTCATTGATGTTTGCTACTTTTGTCATCTCAGTAGCTTGACTTAAAAAATGCACATTCGTAAGTTGGCATTATTATATAGTACTTCTAAACTCATGTTTATTGTGATGCCACTCAATGGGGAAAAGAAGTTAGGAAACGCAATTCTACCATTGTTTCATACAACACATGTTTTCTAATTTTTAGCTAAAGTTGACCTATGCTCCTGAGTAGCTGACGATTGCTTGAAGTTTAGCAACCCTAACTCTACTTGGAGCCATGAATGTTGGATTGATGTGCATAAATTGCATTGTTAGAGTTCATTTGCTAAAAAAGGGGAAAAAAAAAAAAATCAAAATTGATGCTTCAAGTTAGTACTCATATTTATCATTATAAGAAATCTTTAGGATTATAGAAACCAAGAAATTATATTTTAATTCATTACTTTAGAAATGCAGAGTGTCTTAGAAATCTTGTTGCCATGTTATGAACATAAAATTGTAGCAAGCAGTTGTCATATAAAGCTATGTTGAAAATGAAAGACTTGTTCTTGGGAACTTGCTTGGCCCAACACACTAGAGAGTGACGATTAGGTGGGTTTTTGTCCCGTGGCCTTAAACTGTATAGAACGGAAGAAAACTATCCAAATTGCCATCTTGCCAACACTAACTAGATTGATCTTAAGACTTCCTTATCTATCTATCTATTTCTATATCTATATCTGTGTGTGAAATCTCCATCTTTTTGCCAGCAGATTTCTTTCTCAACTGATTCTTGTTCATGGATGAACAACTCCTTGGTCAAAATTATCTTTGTTGAATAATGAATTTGCTAATCTACATTACCTAGTTATGATGTATAGATGTGTCGGCTGGTAATATATTTCTAGTTTGCAGTGTTGAATTTTTCGATTGTTTGCTTGATTATCTGATAATTTTCCTTGGTTTTTCAGCTTGTGAACCCTAACAACAAGGAAATTCGGGATATTCCTGGATTAGCTCCTCCTGCCCAGGCTCGAAGATTACTCTGGAAACCTAATTAAGAAAAAAAAAAAAGTTAGGAATGGGCCGACTCATCAGCTTGTCAGGATAATTTGCAATCCAAGAGTACTGGACAATATTTAGCAGGATCCAGCATTGCAGAATCAGTTTGATGATGGCACTGGTACATTAATTTTTTTTTTTCTCAAAAAAAGTTGAATTCTTTAAATGCTTGTCTCCAGAATTATTGTTGTAGTTCATTGAGTAGTTTAAAATGGAAGAGGTCTGCCACAGAAAAAAAAAAAAAAAAAAAAAAAATCCAAGAAAAGAGGGACACCTAAATATGTTTTCTTGGTGTATTGATTCATACCGACCATGCAATGTATAATTGCCCATGTATGAATTTTTTTCAGCTTCATACTGTTTATGATATTCTTTCTGAGATTGATTCATCAAGTTTGATGCCCACTTGGCGATTGCAGATTTTCGTAGAATTACAAGTAATCCTGTTGATGCAATGTATATAGTTTTTCGAATATGATTTTCTTCTTGGCTGAAACTGGTTTTGAAAAATTCTGACATGTGAAAATTTTCTTAAAATCAGTTCTAAGTCCAAGAAAATGTAAATTGGAAGAATGTATTTGACAATGGCAATGTCAAAATTTAAAAACTCATCATTCCTTTGAAATCTTTTTTTCTAATAAAAATTTTAAAGTTACCATATTGATAAAAGTTTAAAGTTTATGGGCAAATCATTCATAATACATATCTCCAATATATAATTATTTTTAGCTTGTGAATGTATTTTTTTCACACCAATTATACCATAATCCAGTCAAAATAGAAAGAATATTTTATTATTTTATTATAATGAGGTCCAAAAGTCAACTATCAATGGTCCAAAGCAGTTCATTAGTTGCTTTTGTTTTCCCAACAGATAAGATCAAATCATTCCAAAACCAAAATGTTTGGGAAGGCATTAAAACATGTGGTTGGTGGATTTTACTTATTAATTAATTATTATTATTATTATTTAAATATTTTGCATCTTACCTATGAGTCATGGAAGATTACATACACAAATGTGAAGCTCATGGAAAACATGAACAAAAACAATAGAAGTACATCATTTTATAGCTTTCCCATCATTTGCTTTTATCAGTTTGAAAGAATTCTATGTTCTTTGAATTTTTTTTTTCTATTATTTCAGGTGTAACGCATGATTGTTTGTTTTTCTAATAAAGTTATGAAAAACCATATAAAAAATTTTAATTGTAAAGGTGGAGTGTTTCACTTTTTAGTACGAGCACTCATATTCTTACTTGCCCGACTTTTGCTTTCCCACACGATCTGTTCCCTCTAAGCCAATTTGCCATTTTCTTATATATGAAAGCAGAGATTGATAGTTTGAAATAACATTTTTAATATCAATTTCAGACGAGAGCTTCAGTCATACGTTTTGGAAATCATAATCATTATGTTTTGTAGCTTTTTCTTATTAGTTACTGATTTGAATTTATATTATAAAATTAATATTTTTATCATTTTATTCATATACAGTTATTTAAAAATAATAAAGAATTGAGGATTTGATGCTTATGTTAAATGTATGATACAAATAAGTTTGGAGCTAAATTAGATAAATGCAAGTTTTTTGCTTATCTAAAAGAAACTATTGATTATTATATCTATCAACAGAAAATGTGTTTATCTCAAAACATGCTACTTTTTTAAAATAAGAATTTGTTATTGAAGAAAGCAATGGGAGCGAATTGAAATTTAAAGAAGTTTAAGAACCACAAACTGACATTCAAATAGATTAAAAGGTAGATCTATTAGGATGCATCAAACTTCAAAAAGGTACAAACTTCTGTGATATCTAGTAATGATGCATTGCTCATGCCTCATAAACCTAGCAATTGTCAAGAAGTGATGGCTTACATTGATTCTACGAACTGGTTTGAACCACAAAATCTATAATGGATTCCATGCACATTAACTAGGTATAGATCTTGGTTTATCCACCTAAGGGTGGACATAGTCATTGATTCGGTTTGAATTAAAATCGAATCATAATTAGATGAACTAAAATTGTATGTTCAAAGTTTTGAACTGAAACCGTAGGTTCAAAATTTTGAATCAAAACTGGTAGTTACATGCTAGTTAAAACCTATATGAATGATGAAATATGAACTTAATTGATAGTTCTTGTTTAGTTGGAACTAGAAATTTTCTATTTTTGATGTTCAAAATTTTATAATCACTTAGTATATTTTAAACCTCTAAACATCGAAATAAAATTTTTTACTGCATGATATACTTTACTAAAAAATTTAAAAATCTAAAAAAAGTAAAATATTTAGTTTTAAATTATATTATTTAATACAAATGGGAGTTTAACGAGTTTTTTCCTTTTAATTTTTAAACTCAATTCAAAATTACCTTATTTGGAGCATTTTTTAAAATTTTCTAACAATCTTATCTAATTAACATTTAGAAAAATAAAATAAAATTTTATTTGATTATTTTATGAAGTTAATTAATTTTATTTTCTTATATGAGCATGGACATTCTAAAAGTTATTTAAAATAAATTTTATAAATATTTTTTTTAAATTCACATTAATTTTTTTGGAAAAAATGCAACCTTATAACATATTTTTTATTCTTTTAAAAAAGGTAATACATATATCACAGAAAATCATGATTAAAACCGTCATTTTTTCAAAATCGGTCAGAACCGAAATTAACTGTTCAAGAGTCGATTCAAGTTCAACATTTTAAAAAATTTGGAACCACCGACGATATCTATCTAAAGGAATAAAACTCATTGTGTGTAAATAGATTTTTAAAAGAAAGACTGATATGGGTAGCAATATAAAAACATGCAAAGCTAGTGATAAAATTTTTATCAGGCGTTGACTTTGATGAAACTTTCTCGCTAATAGCTATGCTTAATCCATAAGGATTTTGATTGTGATAGGTGCATACCAAATTCCATTTGTACTTGAGCAAGCATCGCAGAGCTAAAACATCCATTTTTATGAAATTAAAATATGTGGATCAACCTTATATATCATAATAGCCCCAAATTTTTAAAATTATCCCTTGAAACTTTTAGATTTATGTTTACGTGGCAAAATCAAGTGAAGAGAAGAGAAGATAGATGATCCCTATCACATGTAATGCAACTTCAATTATTCGTTAATGGCAGTATATAAATTCAACTTTTCAATATTAATTTCGTAACACCTTCAACTTTTACTTTGATCTATCAAACACTTCAATTTATAAAACTATGCCTATCAAACACTTTAATTTGTAAAATTAGATCAATTAAAATACTTGTTAAAAAGTTAAATTTATGAAAATTATTGCTCCAATTAATCACGTATCAAATCAATATTTTATAAATAAAAGCCAAAAAATTTAAATATTATTAATATAAATGTCGAAAGGTATGCAATATTATTATATTTTATAAGTTCAAGTACACAATAAATTATTTACGAAATTAAGGGTGACAGAAGGTTAAAATTATAAAGTTAGGTGAATTTATGTATATAGCCATCCGTTAATTTAAATAACAATTCATATGAAGGAAAATGAAATTAAATTAATTAATAATAACTTAATTTTTAGCACGAGAAAAAAGAGATATGAACTTAATTATATTGTTAGATTATACATGTTTGTTACTAGATTATGCTAATAACAACTCGGGAAGTTCTTTATTTTAATTTTCTCAATCAGCCACTTTAGATTTGATTCGATTATTATGTCCAAATCGACCCATGAACAGCCTTACTAATAACCTTGTCCCTTCCACAACAAAACTAGAGAGTCAAAGTTAAATATGGAGACTTGGATGAATCTCAATCCCAATGAGTGATCGAATGCCTATAAAGAGGTGAATGCGTCTTTGCTATATCCATAAGAAACATGAGAGAAAAAATGAGTCTCCCTTTAAACCATGGCTGCCAGGGACGAGTAGTCAGTGGCGCTTTCTCAAAAGGGAACAAGTAATGAAGACATGACTCTATACCAGACTCAAGACTCAAGCAAAGCATGTCAATCTTTCAAGTGTAGAAGATGAAAATTCTCATTGTCAATCGGTCACTCAATCCTATCTTGAAATCACTCTAGCTCTGTACCATATTGTTAGGGATCTCAATTGCCTGTTTTCGGTCAATCTTTCAGTATGCAATAATGTTTCTTTTCAAACTGTTACCAAAAGGAGAACTTGAAAAGAAAAATTAAAATTATACTAATATATTTTTTGCTTCAATTATTTGAAGAAATAAGACTCCAAATTAACATAATCTTAAGTGGTATTAGAATACAATAATGTGAAAGAGTACTTCTAAGGTTGATCATCATTACTTAGATCATGGGTTCGATCATCTGTAATCCAAACTCTCCCAATTAACCTCAAAGCGAACTCTTTTGCCTTCAAAGGTGTGCAGGATTAATCAAATTTATGGACTATTAAATAGATACAAGCCTAAATATCTCATGCCGGTATAAAAACGAAATACAATTTTTAACATTTTTGAAATATCTCCTACAAAATCAAAATTTGATTGACAAGGAAGGAAAGTTGGCTTTTGAGGAAATAGGGTAGATAATAAAGGCAAATAAATTTAAAAATTTTGAAAATTTTAGAAAACGACATCATCCTAATAATTATAGCAACAATGAATAGTTCCTTTAGAAAAATAAAAAACAATGTATACACATGAAAAAAAGGGAGCCATTTGTCTTGGCTTGCAAATATTACTGTGGAGATTGATGCTCAAGCTATTTGTCTTGAGATGAAAAGGCAGCCATTTTCATTAATTGAATGGCATGTGATTATAGCAGACTGTGTTGAGCTTTGTAATGAATTATTATTATTATTGTTAATTGGGTACGGAGATTAGTGAACAAAGCCGCTCACGCTTTGGTTAATGTATCTGATTCGTATGCTGGTTTTATGTTTAGTTTCAGCTTTCTTCAAATATTGAAACTATTCTTGTTTCTGATTTAATTTAATAATCTCTTCCATCCTTAAAAAAAAAAAAAAAAGAAGAATATTATAATATCAACAATCAATTTCTTTTACAACTAAACCAACTCTATAGAAATATATACATGAGGTCTGTTCGATAAAATTATTATTTTAATAGCTATTAATTATTTTAATAACATTTAGTTATATTGTTTTTATAGAAATACATGGCCAAACTAGTTAAATTTTTCAAACCACACGAATTATATTGTAATTTTTCTGACATTAAAATTTTAATATATCATCTTTGACATTTATTTTTTCTTATTGACTTAATAGAAAAGAAATAAAAATTGGATAAAAATAACTAGCAGTATAATGAAAAAATAACAAAAGAACAAAATTGATATATTTTAAAAAATGCAGCGACAAACTAATTGTATTTCGCAAATTACATGAATTGTACTATAATTTTTCTCATCCAATTTAAAGTGATATCTTCTGCTAAGTATATGATTTTTAAAAAAAATTACTTTTATACATATGCAAAACTCTTAACTCTCAAATTTTACCGTTTTAGAACACATTAACCTATTCTTATATTTATTTTTCAACCAATTAAAGCTACATTGACATATTACTTTATTTAACAGTAAAATTGTGACGATCTGAAAAATTTAAGGATGAAATTGAACTTTTCCATAGCAATATTTTTTATGATGTGAATGTATTATATATATATATGACGCAAAGGTGACCAATAGAGAGCACGGTTTAGAAAAAAATAAAACCAAATACGGAATTTACAAGTTCTATTTCGGCTTTAATAGAATTCAACTTGTTTTTGGGTTCAATTAGATTTTTGTTAAGTCTAAAAACAAGCCTATATTTTCTAAAATAGTCAAAATCGAATTAAATTAAATCAGTTCAGTTTGATTTTTCACACTACTTGTGAAGTAATTATTTTTTATAGTGTTCGATAATATAACGTTTAAAGATTATAAAAAGTTAATTTATATAACATTTAATTTTTAGCGTTTTACAAAAAGTTAATCAAACCGTAACAGTTAAATGCGGTTAAAACAACTAATTTTACTAAATAAATTTTATATCTAAAAAAAATCTGTTTTATTTCTTTTGGTTTGGTTTAGAAGGAATAGTCTGCAATTATGAATATTATTTAAAATCCACCAAAAAATATAATTAAATAACAATGATTCAAAAAAACAAATAAATAGCTAAAAATTCCAAATGGTGGAACCCTTTTCTACTTAACATATTGCAAACAACCAAATTTAGCTTACCTAACCATTTCAGATAAGACCTCTTGTGGGTTATATCAAACTCACACTTGATAATAACATTACTGAATTCTTCTCAAAAGCTTTTACAACTTTAGTCTAATAAATGTGAACATAAATAATTTTGGTCCAAACCATAAAAATGGCAAGGGGAAGAAAATTGAAATTACATTTTCTTTAGAGAAAAATGAATATATATATATATATATATATGTATATTGCCTCCTTATAGAAAACATACTGACTCAGACTGTTTCTTACATCAAGGAAGAAAGTCCATTTAGGTCAGATTTGAATTAAGATCCTCATTTCCAAATTACATTTCCTTTGCCATTAAGTTAAATCTTTTTCATAAATCCATATTTTAATGGCTATAACTTTATTTTTTTTATACAAAAAGAAAATTCATAAAATTATTATTTTGACCGTTAGTATAATAGCTTGATGTGTTTGAGACACCTGCGGTTATATTAAAAAAATATTAAAAATGTTTTGTTAATTTGATTTTTATTATTATTTGATTTAGTCTTTTAAATAGTTTGAATCATTCTATTCTTTCACTAATTTTTTTTAATTATTCAGTTTTATGAAAATTTAATAATTCAAAATAGATCAATATATGATGTAGACTCGTGACTTTGGACGGAGAGTTGATATGATAGGAGTAGATGACTAAAAAGAGTCAGCGGCATTGAACAGAAAGTCATAAGGTGACGTAAAATATATTAAAATATATTACGAAATTAATAAATTATATTATCATCTTTGCCATTGCAATGCAACTTCAAGGAAACCGGCAATCCTCCGTCTTTCCTCTCAACATTCTAGATAAACAAACATTCATTATACCATTTCTATCTCTTTGTTACTCCCTCTGTTCTTTTCCCATAGACAATTTGTACTTTGGGTGTTTATTTTATATAGAAAATTTTACTCTAAATGAAAATTTTGAGAAGAATGTCAAAAACAAAAGTTTAAAATGCCCTTCAATAGCCTACCTTACTGCTTTTATTTCGATTTAATTAACAAAAATAGTGGCAAACAAAATGTGAATTGGACAGTTGATGAACTTCTATTTTTAAGCATGAGAAATTGTTACACTTATGAATAATTCAATAAAAATATACTAAACTTTATGAATATGAGCACGAGTAAGAGTATTGCATTAGCCAAATATCTTAATATTACAATGCATTTTAATTGTTGTGCGCTGAGAATAAAAAAGTCTTTATGGCATGAGTAATTATATATACTCAAAGATTTTGATTTGTATGCATATTTATATGTATTCATATTATAGAAGTTGAGGAGATTTTTCCATTTCTCAAAAAATTTTGGTTAAAAAAATTATGTAAAAATACCCACAAATAGCAGAAAATGCTCCCAAATTTGATTATTTGAGGGAAACTTTGGCTCCAAAAGTTATAATTTTTTATTTTGGAAAGTTTGAAATTTCATAAAATTTAGCACCAAAATATCAACCTTCCTTCATTTTTTCAGTCACGATATTGCTAATAAATGCGTTTTTGAAACACAATACCGTTGGCATGGCTTCATCACAATTAAGTGTGTGTTTGATGCTAATTAGGGTTATTTTAGGCATCATTTGGACTAAATATTAGAATAAACAGAAGGCTTAATCAAAATATAGCCACATTTTATCGTTATACCCTACTTACAAAAAAAATAAGAAAAAAGTTTTTATGTCAATGTTACATCTCACTAATTTGGATATAAATTTAAAATTTATCGAACAAACTAAATTAAGATTCTTTCGTGGACTATTTCTGTAATACTTTGAAATTTTTATTTCAAAATAATTTTCATTTAAATTTAATCGTTAAATTATTAGCTAATAATATTACGCCACGTAATATTATCAAGGCCGAAAACTATTTTGGTTCACTCTAAAATTAATCGAGTAACTGTTAATTGAATAAAAATCGAATTAATTTTTTTTATTAGACCGAATTAATTAAAATTGGATCCGAATCAGATATTTTTGAAGATACTGAGCTTCCCCTTCTCTTTCCCTGTCTCCGCCATCTCTGACGTCTCCACTGCGCACGACGTCTCTTTCTCTTTCTCTCTTCGATTTCTGGTTCCAACAAGCTCAACCCAGCCTCTCCTTTGCGCGAACCAGACCCAGCTGTTGCCCTTCTTGCCACCATCAGCAACCTTTCGTTCAGCCGTCCAAGCAAGTCGATGATGTCACGCCACCCACTCCTCCACACTGCCACCGTCCCAGCCACCACCCATTTCAATCTGTGAATTATTGGGACTGTGAAATTAATTGGTATTAACTTTAATTATTCTCAGATTTATTTAGTTAAATTTTGATAATTAATTAGTTAGCTAAATTTTAATATTTATGGTTAATTGTTAGAATTTTGATTATTTGATTTTATTATATTGTTAGGTAATTGATTAGTTAATTTTTAGTATTTTAGTTTGAA